>OVAN01000288.1:0-67594 GCA_900406275.1 Anastatica hierochuntica | reverse complement strand
TATATATGAAGAATGTGGTTAGAAATTTTTCAAAAACACTAAAGAGTATAAACTTCAGTGTATAGAGCATTTACCAAAAACTCCATATTTTCGTTGGTGTTAACCCACTGATTTTGAGAAAAAAATCAAAAAAAATGAAAATCTTGTTTTAATGTATAGTTGAATCACTCACTTACATAGGATGATGGTTAAAGAGGTTTTGAACTTTTGTTGTTTTCGCTTCTTTAGATAATAGAGATTTTATATTGGTTACTCCACTTATTTGGCCCGTATATGAAGTTTTAAGAAATTAATTGATAAAAAGTAGAAACGATGCCCATGTACAATGAAAGAAAGTTTAGAATATATTGTTATATATGTAGAATGTGGTTCAAAATTTTTAAAAAGTACTAAAGAGTATAAACTTCAGTTTAGATAGCATTTACCAAAAAAACTTTATATTTTCGTAGGTGTTAACCCACTGATTTTGAGAAAAAATCAAAAAAATGAAAATCTTGTTTTAATGCATAGTTGCATCGCTCACTTACATAGGATGATGGTTAAAGATATTTGGAACCTTTGTTGTCTCCGTTTCTTTAGATAATAGCGATTTTATATCGGTGACTCCACTTATTTAGGCTGTATATGAAGTTTTAAGAACTTAATTGATAAAAAATAGAAACGATGCCCATGTACAATGAAAGATAGTTTAGAATACATTATTATATATGAAGAATGTGGTTCAAAATTTTTAAAAAACACTAAAGAGTATAAACTTCAGTTTATACAGCATATACCAAAAAACTCTATATTTTCGTAGGTGCTAACCCACTGATTTTGAGAAAAAAATCAAAAAAAAATGAAAATCTTGTTTTAATGCATAGTTGCATCGCTCACTTACATAGGATGATGGTTAAAGAGATTTGTAACCTTTGTTGTCTCCGTTTCTTTAGATAATAGCGATTTTATATCGGTTACTCCACTTATTTTAGGTCGTATATGAAGTTTTAAGAAATTCATTGATAAAAAATAGAAACGATGCCCATGTACAATTAAAGAAAGTTTAGAGTATATTATTATATATGTAGAATGCTGTTCAGTTCATACATACATTACTTTATATGTATAATATAGTATATCGATTCAGTTCAGTTTCAGTTTGTATTATTCGAGTTTCTATATATTCGGATTATAAGAACATATTCAATTCAGGAAGAATAATAATTTTTTAAAAATAATCAATTCAGATTTAAATTAGGTTTAATCTTTAACCCCCAAAAAAACTATTTAATTAATTTTAAGAGATATTGGTTATATTTTAATATATTTCAATATAAATTTTAATACACTTAATAAAAACATTAATCTTAAATAATTTTAGTTATTATGGTTATTCCCTAAAAATTCAGTTTTGTTCGGATTCGATTTTGAAATTTTTGTGCCATTTGAGTTGTTGTTCTCATTCGGTTTGAGACGGTTCGGTAAATTTTCCCACCCCTAGATTAATTATGCTTTGAATATCATCCATGACTTTTAATGAGTTATGGACTAAAGAGATTGTGTTTTACAAACAGAGGAACAACAACTATACACAATTGAAGCTAAACTTGTTTATCTTTCAGGCACATTTCTTTTGTACAATGACATTTGAGGTTTCTTTTGGTCCTCATGCTTCATCGAGAAGAGGCGCAACGGTTGATTCTCTGGTCATTGCATCAGGCTCGGAATCTTCGTTATATCGATCCACACAATGCAGGAAAATCCCTGTAACAAAAACGCGGCAAAATCATTAGTTCCACATTGAACTAAATAAAGAGAGTTTTGTTTGTGAATTCGCGGTGTGGCTAAAAAACGAACCTATGAACCAAATTGTAGCGGCTGGAAAGAAAACGGATGTAAGAACAAGAGAATTCACTCTCCAATTGTTTACATAGTCCTGTGTAAGCAAATGAGAATACATTCAGATGAAGAAAGCGCTTGATTTGATTAAAGACATTAGATAGAGAGACCTGAAGAACTCCAACGAGGGGCGAGGAAGGTACATCTCCGAAGATATGGATAGAGACCGTAGACATCGCCATTGCTAGTGGTCTTAAACTTGGTTTAACGCAATGAAGACTTATGAAATTCACAGGACCCTAAAACGAATAAAGTTCAAAATCGGTTGAATTGTAAAAACAACTAAGAGAATCGAAATATTTGAACGGTGTAAACTGAGATATTTACCTGTGTGGCAAAGATGAGAAGTTCGCCAACAGCGAAAAGAGGTAAAAATGCATACATGCTCTTGAAACAGAAAGCGGCAAAGCAAAACGACGCTCCTATAAACGTTGAAACCGAAAGAAGCTGCCAAAAGACAGATGCACGCGATCAGTTTCTATACATCGGCTTTGTTGGAGTTTGAAATATTTTGAGATTTACCTTGAAAGCATTTGAAATTGTAGCATCCAAGAAATCAAGAACCACTCCTCCTGATAATGTGCCAACGATTCCACAGATAACTGTGATCCCTCCGAATATCATATCGGCATTTTCCTGCAAACAAATGAAGTCAATCAAGTTGATATACTTTTTACGGATGGAAACGAAAACGTTCTGGTGAATTTTCTTACCATCTTGTAAATGTTGTAACCAGCCTTTGGTCCCCAATACGAATATGCGCCTAAGACAAAGTTGTAAGCAATATACCCTGAAAAAAACGAAAGAAAACAATTACAGAAACACACGGAAGCCTAAAAACGTTTTAATACACGAGAAGGGAAGAAATGGTTACCAAGAACGTTTGTAACATAAACTTTATCTACCAGAAGCATTTTCATATCTTTCATGACAGCGGAGAACCCATAACCGGTTGGCAAAACGTTTAAGTTATCAGCCCGAGTTTTTCCTATATCATCTGGAGCAAAACCTGAAGGTACAAGATTCATTAGAGATAGCTCAAGTCCATTAGCGACATAGCTGTGTGTGTGTGTGTGTTTGCAACTTAAAACCCGCACCTTTCATATGCAAGGGCTTGATAACAAAACCTAGAACAGCAAAAGGAAGCATAAGTAATGCTTCTCCCCAAAATGCAGCACGCCAAGGAAGAACATTCCCAATCTACAAACGAACAGAAAGAGCAAAACTAAGGTAACTAAAGGCGATCTAAAACAAAACCGTATAATTTCAATATCGTGACAGACATAACAGAAAAAAGAACGAAAGATAACTCACCAGTCCACCGTATACATAGCCAAGAGCATAGCCTGTAGGAATACACATGTAGAATATAGCAAGCCACATTGATTTCTGATTAAAACAAAAGCAAAAGTGTCTTGTTTAGTAATCATACTATAGAACTCGGTGACTCTTTTCTGTAGAATCTAATAACATCCTTTTCTAAAACCATGAATCGAGACAACAACTACATTCTAGAAGCGACTACCTGATCACGTGGGGCATTATCGTCGATAAATGGGGCAGCAAGGCTTACAAATGATGCCTCACCAACACCAACAAACCTGAACAAGGTGAGAAAGGTAAAACGGTTGTGTACGATTTTGAATCTGGACTACGAAAAACAATATTGAAAAGCAAAATAGAACCTACACCTACATGCGACAGATTGTGATGGACCAAAAATCAAACGAAAAACCACAGCCAATCACCGCAAGAGTCCAGATCGATAATCCAACTCCAATAAGTCTAAACGGATTAAAACTGCAACTCAGAACAGTAAGTAAGATATATAAGTCATAAAACGTAGATTCAAATTTCGGTAAGAATTGATTGTACCGAGATTTTCAGGGAATCCAGTACACACACCTCTTTGCTACTGAAGCAAATATAGGAGAGGCAACAAGTAGACCAACCATGAAAGCAGATGATAGAATTCCATCTTCGAAATTGCTCAAGTTGAAATCTCCCCTGTACGATACAACCATGGACATTACCAAACAGCTACGAACCTAATATCGGTATCTCCAAATGCCTGTGCTTTCATACAATATTCCAAATCGAAAACAAAGTGGATTGCAGCTATACAAGCAAAGGGCTTTCCTAACGGTATTTACTAGACGATGAATCATTGGTTGAATGAAGTCACACTATCCTTCCGGTCCATAGCTTCAACACCTAGTGGTTTAACGGGTAATAATGCATCGGAACTTACTGTATTCCACTTCCAGCTGAACATGTACCACTTGAAGTGCAAGTACCACGACTCCCATTGATACCATTACTTGCTATAGCTCCTCGATCTATATAATTTATCAAATTGACTACACAAAACACAAAGAGAAGCCTGCAGAAACAGCACAACAATAAGGCAAAATCAATGACTTTAGTAAACAAAAAAAACATTACGGAAAACACGAATTTCGGATTCCAGGAGTTCAAAAATATGCTAAGCTGAATTTATCGATTTGTCTCCATCATTTTCCTAATGCCAAAGAACCAAATTTGACTCAGAATTTGATTATACAACATATGAAAAAGTAGGTTGCTTTCACTCAAATTTTAAAACATCAATGTACAGAACTTTCATAAAGAGAAACTAATTAGTAGATTGCAAGCAAAAAAACATAATCTTTCTTACTTCATTTCACACCATAAACTCAAAGCTTCTACATTTTCCCCCAATTTTGACCTAAGAATCAATGAGGAAACAAAGAAGAGAAATTTTACTTTTTGGGAGAAAACCATGAAGGCTCTGCGATTTTATCTTCAATCGAATCTGACCCATTCTCCATAATTCTAAAATTTTGCCTTTGATCACCTTCTCCGGCAACATCCGTAGGAGTCTTCAGAAATTCTTAAAGATCAAATCTTTGGATCTTCCATAGGGGCATTGTTGTAATTTTCAATAACAAGTCGGTTTGATTTTCTTTTTCTGTTATTTATTTCCGTTTTTTTTCTTCATTACTTCCCCAGAAACTTTTTTTGCTAAATCATTTACAGTTTAACAACCAAAGGTGGAACCTTTAAGATTCTTTGAAGCAAAGACTCTGTTCTTGAATCTAACAGTGTCTTCTTCTTCGCTCTGTTTTTAAGTTTCTTAGAATGAGTTCGGCTAAGATATCAACCCATGTATCAGGAACACCGGGTAAGCACCAATGCATACAGTCTTGTCCCCATATCGCCACCGCGTCTTGCTTCCCTAACCATATAGCAGGATGAGCATCTGCTCTGTATTCGCTTAAATGGGTCAGATCGAGTAGCTTGATCTCGGTTTTTAGCAACTCGTTCTTGATGATTCTGTTTATCGTTCTTGCTTCTTTGTTTACTCCGTTGTTCCTGGGATCAAACCACAAGTCAAGCTGTCTTGGTTTCAGCATCAACATCAAAAAAATGTCAATCGTTAAAGAACATTTTCCGCTATCTATGAGAAGGAATCCGGAGAAGAAGCGAAGACTGAGATCGAGAAAACAGGGCTTGCTCTTAGCGTACCTGGTTTTTGTGAAGTGGTTTATCGAGTAAACAACTTCCGTTCTGGTTCCAATCACCGCCAGAGAAATGTCTTGGTGATTGCAAGCGCCAGAACTTAAGGGTCTTTTCCGGGACTTCTCGTTGGATATAAGAAACCATATGTTGAAGAACTACTTCAAATCCTTGCAATATATCAAGAGGAGGATATATCGGCTTTCCTTTTCGATAGAACACAAGAGGCGTCTCTTTAGGAAACTTATCGTAACCCCACCTAACCCCCAAGAAACCAAACCCGCAAAGTCGTAAACATAGCAAAAAGAAAGTAATACCAACTGGTTATCGATATGATGATAACTTACCAATGACCCGAGTTAAATATGAGAACATCATAGAAGCTAGTGACATTGATCCACTCATCCGCAGGAACATCAACATCTACTCGATAAGTTCCTTTCGCACCGTCTTGATTAGATTCCGCAGAAGGTCTCGGCTGCAACCTTTATCATATCAGTTTACAAGAACATAAGGACGAAAAAGATTCAACGTATACACAAAACACATTCATTCTACTTCTAAGTTTCAACCATTGACATTTCATAATTCAATCGCTAGAGAGCTTCTCATATTACTCTGAAACTATCGCAAAAACAACCGAAAAAAGCCGATAACTTAGCAATCTAAGATTCGATTTTGATGTGACCCTTCACTCATCAATCGATTTCAAAGCTTAAACATTCAGATTAAAGACTTACTTATATTTAGCGAGAAGAACAGCTCTGTGATAAGCAACAGTGACATTGAACTTAGGGAAGTAAGCTCCACGCCAAGCTTTTTTCTTCTTCCATTTCACAGCATCAGGATCAGCTATTCTAAGTATACACAAGAACGAAACTAAGAAATTCTCGTTTAGAGAATCCCCAACGAACCCAACATTCTTGTTCTTCATCATCGTTAGAAATCGAATCGGGTCGATTCGGGTCAATTTGCAGCTTTCGGGTACCCATCTCCATGAATTGATAAGACCCATGTTTTCTCGTTTGTTCCTTAAGCAATTCCAAGCGTTTCTGTGAAATGGGCAAGTCTCGTCGTACATTGGTTTCGGAGTGTCTGGGTTTAAAACCCATTCGCCGGAGAAGAGATCGCACGGCGGAGGAGAGGCGAGATTTGAAGGGGTAGGACGACGGAGAAGGATCGAGTAGAGGATGAGTAAGAGGAAAGAGATAAGAAGTGAAGATCGGAGCTTGGAGATCGTCGTCGTCGTGTAGCTTCTTCGTCTGGATCCGATCTCCATCGATTAAACACTGAATCTGAAGACGAAGAAGATGAAGTGTGTGTTCACTTAACTGTAATTTCGCGGTTAAACCGGTTCGATTTAACTTGGTTTAGGGATTTGGTTTAAATTGATTTTGGTTATCTACAAAATTAATAGATAAACAATGGATAAATATATGGATAATAAATTAATTAAAAAATAATGAATGGTTAGAGAAATTCACCTTTTTTGCAAGAAGCATTTTTAATTGGTCCCTTTCAAAAAAATTTAATAATTTTAGATTAAAATTAATTTAATTAGTAAAATAATTAAAAAGAATATAATCATCCACTAATCCATATTCTTCTTCTTCTCCTCTTACTTCATCTTCTCTCCTTCTCCTCTGGTTTATCATCTCATGTAAGTCAACGTTTCTGTATATGTATATGAACTTAGTTGTATGAAAGTCTCTAACTTTATTTTCTGGGTACTTTTGTAAATCATATTCTTCTGCAATGTCTTCTTCGATTGTGTTCGTTTCTTGGTTTAGACTCAAGATCTCATGGGTTTTTGATCATTTGTTTGATTCTAGTTCTACCCTTTAGGTCACTGATTCGGATTTTGAATGAAAAATCGAAACTTTTAAGCTTTTTGTCAAAAAAAAAAAATCGAAACTTTAAGCCTTTTAGAACAGTGTGCATTTGCTTGCAAATTTTGTTTAGCCACAAGATCTCATTGGCTTTTTGATCATTTGTTTGATTGTAGTTCTACCCTTTATGTCTCTGATTCAAATTTTGAATGAAAAATCGAAACTTTTAAGTTTTTAAGAACCGTGTGCAGTTGCTTGCAAATTTGTTGTTTCCATGCCTCTAATTTGAGATTAGTGTTTGAATCAGCTTGTGGAAATGGAGGCTGGTGGTTCTGGTATAGGTTTGTACCCGTTGCACCGCTGCAAAAACATCTACCTAGTGAGCTGAATATCTACGATTTTGAAAGATTCAAAGATAATATGATGTTTAGCCTCTAGAATTTTGGAGGACGATGTCGACTACTTTCTTTTTTCAGGTGAGGCATGCTCAAGGGATTCACAATGTTGATGGGGAAAAGAACTATAAGGCTTACATGTCTCATGAGTACTTTGATGCTGAATTGACTCAACTTGGGTGGCAACAAGTACGAAGAAAGACCTCTTTAGCCGATGTAAAACGGATCCAACACTTTGGTTTTTTTAGTTCCTGAATAGTTTAGATTTCTCTTGTTGACAGGTTGATAGTTTGCGTAAGCATGTCCATTCCACTGGACTCCACAAGAAGATCGAATTGGTCATCTCGTCTCCACTTATGAGGTACTTTTGCCTATGGTTTTATGCGGTTGTATGTCAAATTGCTGTTCTTAGTTACGAAGACTAATTGGTTACGGATTTTAAAGATGTTTTGTTTTATATGCAGAACTTTGCAAACTGCTGTTGGTGTTTTCGGTGGAGAGGGCTACACAGATATGAGCGATGTATTACCTCTGATGATAGCAAATGCAGGAAATAGCAACCGTGCAGCTATATCGAGTTTAAACTGTCCACCAATTATCACAGAAGAGTCCTGCAGAGAACATTTGGTAATGCACTTTTCAGCGAAATACTTACTTAGTGTAGCGAGAAACTAAAACTGGACACAGTTGCATTTATCGATCTTACACATTTTATGCGTAGCTGCATCTAGTTTTCACTTTTGTATTCCATTTTTTGTTGACACAGGGAGTGCATCCATGTGATCAACGGAGAAGTATTAGCGACTATCAGTTTCTATTCCCAGCGGTTGATTTTTCACTGGCAAGTAAAAAAAAAATTGAGAGTCTTTAGATGTGTGCCTCAACATTGATTATTACTTGTAATCTTCTTCTGGCTGCTCAATTAGCAGCATAGAGCTTCGCCAAATAACTTATGTGTGCATCGAAATGGCTCCTCGCGTTTAAAATTTGAGTTCAGATAGAAAGCAATGAAGACAAGTTATGGAAGGCTGACGTTAGAGAAACAAACGAAGAACTTGCAGCTAGAGGAAAAAAGTTCCTGAACTGGTACATTCTCTTTTATACCTAAAGATCTATAGAAATTTAGTCTTTTTCATAGATTGTGCAGAACTTACAAATCATCTTAGCTTCTTCGACACTTTAGTTTGACGAAAAGTAGAATTTGGCTATCAATTACCGATAAAAGAAGACTCTTGTAGACCTCTGAAGTTTGTAACTTTCAAGGTTCCTTATAGAGTTTGAGTTAATCTTCATTAGTCTTCTCGATTTATAGTAAGATTCTGATGGAATCACAAAACTGTGTTTTGGATTTGTAGGCTATGCACAAGGAAAGAAAAAGAGATAGCGATCGTGACACACAGTGGTTTCTTGTTTCACACATTGAATGCACTACAAAATGAGTGTCATCCTGATGTTAAGAAAGAAATTTGCAGCCAGTAAAGCTCCATACATAACCTTCTCCAGGAACTTTTGGTTAATCTATTTTGTGTTCATGATTTTACACTTTGGATTTTGCAGCTTTGCAAATTGTGAGCTACGTTCAATGGTCATCGTCGATAGAAGGTTAGGAACTTTTCTTGCCCGTGCACTTATATTTGGTTCTTGAATTGTGTTCTTTAAAACGTTTCTTCTTCTTTTGGTTTGAAACAATAGTTTTTTCGTGTTTAAAAATCCGCAGTATGTTGGGATCAGACATATCAGTGACTGATTATCCGGGAAAGATACCAAAGGGGATTGATCTTCCAAGTGATGTTGTTGAGGATAATATCAATGGCGAATGATTCTTATTTTTAAACCTCTACATTGTCTTCAACTTTCTATTTATTCATACACAAAACCGCCTTTCGTTTGATATATGCAACTTTCTTATTAGTGTGTAACAAACTTGCTTAATTAGACTTTTGAGTAATAAGATTGATAGTAACATATATATATCGTCGAGTAGTTCCATCTACATTCTACAACAATCACTTATTGCATTTATATCTTATGATCAAGAGGTATAAATTAATTAGCAGAAGAGATGCGTATCAAACACGGATTGATTGAAGATCGATGCGCAAAACATATTCGACTTGCCTTTTTTTTAATTCTTTGGCGAATCCCTATGGCCTCTAATTGTATTGAGAACATCGTGAAAGACAACAGGTTTCTTGGTAACCGGAGCTAGTTCCTGAAGAAATACCACGATAATTTCAAGATCCGGACAGGAAGTGAAAGCTCTTTACTAGTAAAGGAAATTTCTAAAAACTGGATTTTGACTCGATCCTCGATAGGAAACACTACTATTTACCGCCTCTACCCGCACTATTTTCTAGTTGATCTTCCAATCTGGGTTCTAAGATATGCAAGTGAGAGAGAGAGAGAGAGAGAGAGAGAGAGAGAGAGAGAGAGAGAAAGCACCTCGATTGCAGCAGCTAAACCAAGGATAGTAGCTTCGGCCCAAGGTCTTCCCATTATTTGTAATCCTATTGGAAGCCCTTCTTTATCATACCCGATCTTCACGTTTTGTTTTTTCCCATTTCCATACGTTAAAAGAGACAGTGATCAAAGTTCGGTTGATATGAACTACTTTGAGACTAATGAAAGAATTGCTTACAGGGACAGATATGGCCGGGAAGCCAAGGAGGTTTGCGGCTAGAACAAACCGCATTAAATAAGCTGTAAAAGAAGCAGTCTGAATATCAGTAGTTGAAGACCCTAATGTATATAAATTTACACTGGGAGTTCTGTTTGATAAAACCTGTCACTTTAAAATTGGTTTCTCCATTTTTGAGAGCATCAGGAGGTATCACAGGCGCTGTCATACTGTTTGTGCAAGAAAACAATTCACAGAGTGAGAGAAGTTCGAGTAATAAGAGTATAGAAGTAATGCGTCTGAAAACATTGGAAGCAAATGTTTCTTAACAACAAATCATGATATTGTTTTATTTACCCAGTTGTAGGGGTCACAATGACATCGACGTTTTTAAATATATTCATGTGATACTCCATCAATCTTCGCCTGCAACAAACAAAAACTTAAAACTATATTAGCATAAGAAACTGTTGAATGCTGTGGCTGAAGCTCATAACACTCCCGAGATTGAAAGCAGAAAGTGAAAGGTTTACAATTTTGATTGTCCTTTACCTAAGACATTGGGCAGCAATATAGTCTGAAGCAGAGAATGACCGGAAAATCGCAAAGCTGGTGCGAGTATCATAACTTAATTTAGAATTTTTCCTGAAATGTAAAACAATCGAAAGAGTGGTCAAACCTAAGTTCTTTCGTAGGTAGTTGTATCCGAAAAAGGTTTACAGCTACTGAGATCAGAAAAAGGCTTAGAAACATACCCAGCCTCACAGTGAGGAGTAAGAGAGCACAGTGTTGCAGACCCGATCGACATAACATGAGCTGCACGCATCTCTGCCAATTCAGGAACCACTATTTCCACTACCTGTGATAGTAACATATAGAGATTGCAGCTGAAACAATCTATTGATAGCGAATCTGTACAATGAGAGGAAACCTATTCAATTGATCAGCTTACTTCGCAGCCATGATTATTTGATAGGAGCTTAAGAATATCCTCGCATTTGTCTGAGATGTCACTTGAATTTACATCATTAAACCACTGCATGGATAAAAACATCGGAATAAATATGACAATGAAATAATAAAATCCAACTCAGATCAACTAGCAAGAATAGAAGATTCACCTTTGTATATTTCCCAAGTCGTAGAGATCCTATAGCATTGCCTCCGTTGTGAGACAATAACTTCGGAAAACAGGGCGGGGTCTTCAGAATAAATGCAAAGACCAGATCATAAGTGAGTATATTCCACTATTATATGCCATTATCGGTTCGATACATAGCACACTATCACATCTAAAAGTGCATGAGTTACCGGGTTCAAACTGAGTTTATCAGTAGATGAAGAACCTAAGATTGCTGCATACCTGAAAACAACACAAAGTAAAGATTAGCCAAGATCCAGGTGTATCCGAAGATCAGACATCTGAAATAGACAATGTAAGGTTTTGCTTTGAACAGATTTTGTCTTTTTTGTTGCACCTCTACGCACTATTGTTGGATACTTGACAAAGATATCAAGAATTTGAAAGAATAAAAAATAAAAGCAAAATCTTATGGCGTTCCCTGGCTAAATCCCCTCCCGACAAAGAAAAACTTACACTAAGAAGGCATCTTCAAGAGATGAGGCAAGTGGACCAATTATTTCCACTGTTCCACCTTCGCATAATGACCTGTGGAAACGACAATGGTCAAAACATAAATCATATGAGAAACACATCAGAAAAGATTTTTTCTAGTCAATGTGCCAATGGTTATCCACAGCAGCATATAAGGCCATGGACAAAGTTTTACTTCTCATATTTTTAAAAAACATAATCTAAGTAATTAGCTTGTCGGTACAAATTTATCACTAATATCTAAACTTCTAGAGCACAAATGAAGAACTAACTCATCAGCAGTTCAAAAATGAGACTTACGATCCTGAGTGTTTCCCAGTAACAATGAGTATTTATTTTTTTAAAAATGTGAAATTATGTGAAAAGAGACATCTATGGATCCGGAGTCCTAAAATATCTGTTACTTAGAGGGTTTAGATGGCAACAAGATCAAAGCAAAAAATGAAACCTGTTGATACCTGATGGATGGAATAAAAGGACATGCGGACTCTTAACTCTTACCCTGTCATATCTGTCCGACCATATGTTGTTTTCAGCCCCGTTATGCCACAAAGTGCAGCAGGGATACGAACAGAGCCTGCATTTCAAGACAAAACTAGAACATGCTAGGCATGTAGATCACAGGTACAATCAAATGAATCAAAATAACTCTGATACCTCCACCATCTGTTCCTAGAGCAGCTGAACATAGTCCAGAAGCGACAATAGCTGCTGAACCTGAAGAAGATCCGCCTGTGTACCTTTCAGGTGCGTGTGGGTTTCTTGTGGTTCTGCAATGCGACATACCAGAACAAAAAAATAGACCAGGCAAGTGAAAACGTACGAGTAAATAAAAGGTGCAAGAAACACATTAAAGTAAACTGTACCAACTATCAAGTAACAAAAAAGTGTACCCGCAAGACAGATAGCGTTTTTCATACAAGTAAGATATATTTTCACTGCTATGTTACTTACCCATAGTTTGAATTGTTCCCTGTGGTACCCATGCCTAACTCATGCATATTAGCCTTGCCAAGTAAGATTGCGCCACAACTGCGCAGTTTTGCAACAACTACGGAATCCTTCTCCACAGAACGATCTTCGTGCAGCCATGTTGTTCCACCTATAAAGAAAAAAACCTATCACAGGTCAGTTCTATCTGGAAGTATTTTATATAAAACACAAGAATGACAAACTCACCCTTTGTCGGATGGGGCAAACAATCAATATCGTCCTTGATTGTCACAAAAATTCCATCCAAAATGGATATCGGTTTCCCTACACAGTTCACACTCAACATGATCAAACAGATCGATTTGTCTAAACGTCTCTGAAGTTGACACTCTAAGCTGATTACATATAATTGCTGCCATCATCATCTGAATCTGGTACTACAAATAGATTACGAATTCTGCATAATTACCTTCTTCAAACCTCTTTGTAGAAGCTTCGGCTTGCTTTATGACTTCATTGGCATCAAAGCTAGTCAGAAAAGGTGTCGGAGGCTTGTCATAGCTAAACTCCTCTATAATTGAGATTATTTGTTTTGCTACCTACCAATCAGCAACAAGATTCTCTGTTTAAAAAAAAAGGAGAGAAAACTTAACAATTAAGATGACTAACCTCATATGGAGTTGTCAGCTTAGATCTATAAGAATATGCATAATCACGTATCTTCCAGTACCGGAAGGATGAACTAGGATCTGCGTGCAAGCTACGAGAAGGATCATATTGAGGAAGACACTTCAAGGCTATTTCCAATCTGTCTATAGGACTTACATCTTCGCCAACAAGGACGACATCAAGCTCCGGTTCTAGTTTAAAATCGTATGAAAAATCATCTTTTTAAGGTTTATAAAATGATTACCAATTAAAGCAAGCTTACACAAATTTCCATGTAAGAATACAAATGAATTGTAAGAGAATAAGGGACAGAGAAGAAGATATTACTTTGAGATGGGAACTCCGGTCTAAACATAGGCTCTTCTGGTATAACTGTGTTGCGAAAAACCTGCCAGCCACAACAAGGAAAAGCACATACTATGTCATGATTCCAAACCCTGAGGACCAATAACAAAGGCAGATAATCAAAACAGACCTCGGTCATGCCATTATCCTTCTTCAATGAATCTACAATCGATGAACCTATAAGTGGCGCTTCAAGCATCGTAACGAACAGCTTGAACAAAAAGCCAGTCAAATGAGGCGCTGCAAAATAACACAAACCCATTGTAAAAGCACATAACTCATATCCTGTGCATACTCGAGTGTGTGAATTTAAGCTACACCACACTAAATCAAATCTGCATTATATAACCAAACCTTTGATGTCTTCTTCTTTGTATTGCACACAGGAAACATCAACCTCGCTTGCCGGTTTCATAACCTTATACTTAACCATCTACAAACAAAGTATCAATCAAAGAGAAAAATACATTAAAATTTGATTAATCAAATAGATCATACGTCACTGTTCTACAAGTTAAGCACTGAAGAAAACTTCAAAGCCACAAGTCAAATCACAAACACACAAAATCGATGAGTCGTTTTCTCAAGTTTGGCGTTAAGAATCCCAAAATTCGCAAGGGAAAATAACAAATCAACGGCGAAGAAACTGAGAAAGACAAAAACAACGGCGCGAAAACAAAAAAAAATCTCAATCAGATTCGGAAAAAAAAACCAGAATCAAAAAGCAAAACGAAACAATAGTTACGGAAGATTCAGATTCCGAAGTTTAACAAGACGAACCTGAAGAACGCTGATGCAATTTCCAGCGGAGGATTACTAAAACGAAGCTTACGAACTTTTTTGCTCCGTCGCAGATTTGAAGAATCCGGCGGATGAATGGGAGCGATGAAGTTGTTGGCGACTTATATTGGTGCGACTTTAAAGTTTCTGAAACGTTCAACGACTTTTCTCAAATTTACATAGTTACCCCATTATTCTATCAAAATTATAACTTTAGTCCCTAAATTAAAATTTTCAACTGTTCTAGACCAACAGCAATTTAATAACGCGCGGTTCTATTTGATTTGGCGCGGGAAATTTTCAATGTTTTTGATAGAATAATTTGTTTATTTAATTTTTGGGTTAATGAAGTTGAACAACAATTAAATTTTCTATTTAATTTTGATATATCGTTTGATTTTGTGAATATAATTTGATTATTGAGAAGACTTTTAATTATTCTTGTTTTTTTTTGTTTGGGTCAAAAGTTACAATTATTTTAAAGGATTAAATAATGTGATTATCTAGTATTACTTTTATTAAACATCGTACTGAGCAGACTAGTCCATAATACTATTTATAATAGTTTTAAAAATTATAAATTTTTTGTGTGTTTGTCTACCATCATGATTACACTTTAGGCATGCTAGTGAATTACGTCTAATTTAAGTTAGAATAATTACAAAAAAAATTTACACATTTATAATAAAGTGTAAGTTGGCTAATAAACTATGATACAATAAGAAAAAACAAGCAAGAAAATGAATATAAACAATAAAAATGTTTAATTTTTTATCTGATCGCTAAAGATGAATATTTTATCGGGTATGAATTCGTCTTAAAAAAAATAAAGATTCGCAAATTCTAAATCTTCTAATAATTAAAAAATTGTAGTCTTATAATTTTATTTGGTTCGATAAAAGACAAATATCTTATTATGTTGAGTATATGTTAATTTGTTTTAAACAAAAGAATTAGATGTTGACTCTTTTACAATTGTCGATTTTGATAAGAAAAGAATCACAATTATTGTAAAGATAAGAGCATTAACTACGATATTTCAATAATTGGTGTTTATTATTTTTAATCTAACTTTTTTCTTTTGCTTTTCGTTTTAAAAAAAATGAATTAAAAATCTATGTTATGTTGGATCTATCCGTTGTAATCCGTTTGTTAAAAATCATAAAAGAACAAATATAATTCTAAATCTAAAACATAATCCAAGATCAAATCTAAGACATAATTAATGATCGATGACAACTTTTTTTTAATTTAACTTTTTTCATATCTTCTTTTAAAACTCTTTAATTTATTAGTATCACTTAAAAAAATTAACCTTAAAATTAGTGATTACCGTAGTTTCTGATAAAAGCTGGCTTTCTTCAGCGTCGAAGTATCAAAACACTGGTTGTGGGCCCCACACATATTAATCCATGGAGAAATAGAGCTAGCGTCACGGACCGTGACACAAAACCTCATTACCTCGTTAATTTGTTGATATGAGATTCTTGAACCGAACCGGAATCAAATAATAAAAATTAATCAATTTGAAATAAAAGTTTCAAATCGAATTAATCGTTTCCTAACCAAACCCATCCGAATTTAACGAAATTTATTTAAAATTAATATGTCCATGATATATGTTGAAGAATATAATAAAACATACTAAAATATCAACGGTACTAATTGCAATTAAGTTAGTTAATTTATGTTTTTGGAAGGTTTGATTCAAATCAAGCTAAATTTTTGAACATGAATCGAGATTTTAAAACAAAACAAAATTTATTCCAAATGAAAAAGTTCAAATAACTCGGAATCCGAACAATCCGAACAGAAAGAACCGAAACCGAGATTTATTTGATCCCGAATGGATCCAATATTTCAAAAACCGAATTTTTCGAACCAAATTAACCAAACCAAAATATTCATCCCTACTCATGGATCTGACGGTCCACGTGTAAAACATACAACGACCTGTCATATTAACATTTCCAACACTCACCACCATCACCGTTTCTCCATGAATCATTAAAAATCCAAATCAGTAGTCTTCTTCTTCTTCATTTCTTTTCTACAAAAAAAAAAAAATTTCTCTCGCGAGAGATGGAGAAATTCTCATACAACTCGTATCCAGATTCAACTGATTCATCTCCGAGATCTCGCGAGATCGATTTCGATAATCCTCCGCCGTGGGATGATCAGAATCAAAACCAGAATCAGCAGTCACAAAGCTACAAGGTGAAGTTTATGTGTAGCTATGGCGGAAAGATTCAGCCACGGCCACACGATAATCAGCTTACTTACGTTAACGGTGAGACTAAGATTCTTTCTGTAGATCGTGGAATTAGATTCTCCGTTTTAGCTTCGAAACTCTCCGCCGTATGTGGTGATGGTGTCGGAGATGTTTTGTTTAAATATCAACTTCCAGGTGAAGATCTAGATGCTTTGATCTCTGTTACTAATGATGATGATCTTGAACATATGATGCATGAGTATGATCGATTGCTTCGTATGTCGTCTAAGCCGGCGAGGATGCGTCTCTTTCTTTTCCCGGTTTCTTCCGCTTCCGGTGGATTTGGATCGGAAGGTTCGACTCACTCAGATCGGGATCGATTCGTTGAGGCGTTGAATACGGTTCGTAGCCGACCTGAATCGGAGAAATCTGTAACTGCTCCTTCGAGTAATGCTGATTTTTTGTTTGGATCGGAGAAAATCGCACCTCCTCCGCCGCAACCACCGATTGAGGCGAAAATTCCGGTTCCGGTGGCGCTTGAGCCTCCGTTATTCCACGATCCGCGGTTGATTCAACCGGATCACGGCGCGGAGATACAACGACAGATGCAAGATTTTCAAAGGATGCAAATTAGAGATCATGAACAACAACATCATCATCAACAGCACTTACTTCAGCAACAAGAAGCTGCAGCCGCTTACAGGAGGAAGAGCGAAGATAATATAATCGAAAACGGAGGTTACTTCTCTCCGCCGTATGCTCAAAACCAGCCGCCGCAACCGCAGACGCAGCCGACAATTGCTCAAACTAATCAACAAGCTCCTCCGGTGAGTTTCTGGCAAAACAATCAAGGAGGTGTGTTTCCAACAACCACACCGGGATTAGGATTACCGGAGCAGAAACCAGTATACATGATTCCATCTCCATCTCCACATCCCGGAACTGCATACCACGCGCCACCACCACCGCAACAAGGCGGAGGCGGAGGCGGCATGAGACCAATAGCAACAGGACAAGTTAACCAAGGTGGTTACTATCCTCCTACTGTACAACGAATGGCTCCAGATACTTACAGAGAACAACACCAACAACCTTACAACGTGGCTCAGCCGCCACAGCCACCAATAGGAACAAAGTTACAACAACAACAACCTCCGCCGTTTACCTCCGGTCAACCACCGCCGCAATACTCAGCAGTTCCACCGGCAAGGCAAGTGGTGGGTTTACCAGAGACAACAACTTACACTCATCAAGTGACTTACGCTGGAGGAATGGGGAAACAAGTGTACTACACGGAGGCGGCCGCACCGGCACCACCACCGCCACAGTACCATGGAATTGGCGTGCCGGTGAGTGGTATTAATGAAGTGAGAACAGGACCAGACGGGAAGCTTGTAGCTATGAACATGGCACCACCACCTAAAGTTTCATCACAAAACTCAGATTCAGCAGTTTGATTTGAGAGGTATCATTATGGTTTAAACCATTACAAAGTTCATCATTATATTATAATAATAATAATATATATATAGTGTAATTGAGATTAGTTTTTGTATCTGAATGTTTGATAAATAATGTCTTTTAAATTTTGTTTTCTAAAATCTACTTTCTTTTATGAATGTTCTTGATTCTGCAATGTCTATAACTTTTAAATATCTACTTCTTTTTTTTTTATGTGTTTTTGTTTTTGCATATGTCAACAAGATTAGGTTTGATTGATACTCAGTTTAATTGGATTCTTTATTAGGTTTGTGTATATGATTGGGGTTTTAGTTTTAAATAGTTTTAAAACGCTTATCTAGATAGATGTCGTGGTGTTATATGAGCTTAAGTTGAAGTCGTGTTTTTCTTACAAAATGTCGATGGTCCACACGTAAACTATCAAAATCTTCTTTAAGGACAGGTGGTGTGTGTGAACGTTTCGAGAGTCTTGCGAAGAAAAAAGACAACATTTAGTTACTTACTTGCTTCATGTCGTGAAACTATTTGCTGTTTATCTTCTTCCCCAGATTTCTTGGCTAAACGGACAATCATTATGATAACAACAAGTGTCATCAATCGAAAACGAAACCCAAATATCTAAAACAGAGACGTCTTAGATTTTCTTTTAGTAGATGTAACATTTTTGTGTGTCTCGACGTTCTCTTAGATTTAATCACGTTCGGGAAGGTTACCCAAACTAATACTACTCCGGCACAATTCTGGAAAGTCGCTCATGTTACTACTCCAACACAATCACGGTTAACTGTAAAATTTTATTTCTTTATGAACCGGAGTCTCATCCTTGTTGCTGGTCGTAAATCTAAACGAAACAAAAGTATTTATAACAAAATTATAAATCAATACAACCAACAACAACAAAAAATCATTGATTATCATAAAATCAAACATTTCTCGATGACAAAGTGACAAATGTAAAATATATTTTGCAAGAAATGTAGAAATTTAAACTTAAAACCAATAAATTGGATTAAAATTGTTACTCAGATCAAGTGATGAACAAAGAAAAGAAAAAAGAAAGGGAAAAATATGTTTTTTTCACCATATGATGATGATCAACCTTTTGGTTGATTCTTGTTGAAGCTTCTGTTGTTAATTCTCAATGTTCTTGAGATTCAAGAACACATCACCAAGTGCAGATTCACAATCCCTTTGACCATCTTCTCCCAATTCCTTAAGTAGAGACTTCGCGAGTTTCAGCGAAGTAACCATTTGAAAGATCCTGCCGCAGAATTTCCGAACCTGAGCTCGCCTCGCCTGCTTCTCAGGCATCTTCGCAACAAGCTCTTTAATCAAATGACTCAGTTTCTTCAGATACGTCTTCATCGTTTTCTTCGAATCTTCTTGCGTGTTTTCGCTTATCGGAACCAGAGACCGTAGAGTTTCGGTGATTAAATCGAGAGATTCAACTCTACGAAACTCAACTTTCGCGTCCCCACTTTTCTCCAGAAGATATCCGAACAGTTTGTGTGCGATCCACGGTCTCCTTCTAAACACTTCCTCGAGAAACTCTATCTTCATTTGAGACTTCTTGGTATCAAAGTACCTGACAAGGACATTCCGAAAGACGTCTAAGATCTTATCCAGTTCAGATTCCGAGAATTTTTTCGAGTCGACTATCTTCAGAACCCAGTAAGTTGAGTTCTGTGCAAGGTTAGAGATCATTTTGTGTCGGTTCCACGCAGCTGATTGCTTCTTCTTCGAAGGATCAACACCAGACATTTTGCTCTTAAACGGCTTTGCTGCAAGTTTAAGATTCTTCTCCAACAACGAAACAAGCGTAGGCAATTCGATAGATTCGTCCTTTGGAATCTCTTTAGCCTTGAAGATCTTCTTCTGGATGATACTCCATATACGTTGTAAAAGCTGCTGACTACTTTCTGCGGTTTTTGGGTTCACAAGTGCCTGAGCTAAGTTTGCGTATACGGTCATTACTTGCGGATTACCTGTTAAAACATCGACAAAAACACAAATCTCAGAGCTCCGTAGAGACTAGACTAGTATTATCTTATGAAACACTTGCCTGGATTTTCATGGAGGTAGATTTCGAGAAGCGAGAGGACACGTAGTTTAAACAAAACCAGCTGGGATTGAGCAGTTTCGCCGCCAGCTTGATTCCTTTTCTCCTTGAATATCTGAGCTAAGTAAGCATCCATGCGGAACATTGCATCGTCATCCATCCCATCATCGTCGTCAGAGTCATCAGAGTCATCGGAATTTTCAGGAACTTCTTTGTCAACTGCCATAGAGACAACACCGGTTACTGTTTCGGAATCATCAGTCTGTTCATCGCTCTCACCAGTCTCGCCCATTTCCTCATTTTCTTCTTCTTCTTCCTCTTCAATAGCTAGACAATCTTCCTCATCATCGTCAAGATCCTTACCCTCCTGATGTCTAGCCGGTTTTAGATCTTTCTTGATTACCCGCAACATGCTTAGTAGTCCATCGTTGGTGACATCTTGACAGAAGTACTTGAATACCTATAAGAGACATAGACATGTGAATTTCTATCAAAACTCGAGGTTGAGCCAATCGGAAAAAATGAAAAAAAGATCAAGTAGAAGCTCATTTTAGCATCTTCGGATCAGAAAAGTCGAGTAGAGTTGAGAAGAAAGATCTTTTAGCTTATTACCTGCTCAATGGAAGATCGCATTGGAGCCGAAGAATGTGGCAAGAGAGAAAGTAATGTGTCGACGAGGACATTCATGACTGCTGGTTCTTCTTCTTCTTCGCCTGCTTCATCTTCGTCCTCGGTTTTCAGAAGATCAAGAGAGGACTTGAAAGCTTTGTCACAGCATACCGAAAGTTCACTTGCAGCTTCAGAGAACTCTCCCGGATGGAGGAATATTTGAAGCAACAGCTGAACGACTAAATGCCTCAACGCATGAAATTTATTTGCATCAGCAGATAATCCGCAATTCCTTTCCTACCGAAACAGAAAGACTTACACAACTTAAACACAGAATCATCGATATTTACTTCGGTAAAGATTTCAATTCGTAGTAGCATTAAAGCAAAAGCAGCAAGTCACATTACCTCCTTTGAAAGCTTGGTTTCGGTTTCTTGTAATTCTTTGACTGCTTTTTCATCTGCTTCATTCAAAGAACGAAAGAGAGAAACCGATGGAATATTCTGCAGCGTGCTAAGGAACCTCATGAAGTACGAAACAGCATCATCAGGCTGCTCCTCCAGTCCATCCCCTTTAGATAGCGGATTCTCAATCTTTTGAGAATTCGAGAGTAATAACTGAAGCTGCTCAATGCACATTTTGCAAATAGCCATGGGAGTAGCTGTCTTTGGCCATTTAAATTTCTCCTGCAACTCAAATGATGTAACTTCAGTGCCGAGAGAAGCCAAAAATAGACCTTGAACAGCGAGAAATTTCAGAATCTGCTTTTGCACTTTCAGTTTCGCCTCGGGAGCCAATTTCGCATGTTTTAAAATGCCGGGGAGAGATTCAACGACCCAGCTTTTCAGAACATCTGAGTTTCCGGTTGTTCCAACCGAATCTTTCTCCTCGTTTGAACCAATCTCGGAATTATCATCGGTTGTTTGACTCTGATCCGAGTTAAGAGAGCAAGGCTCTAGAGCCCATTTCATACTTGAAGGTTCCTCGGGAGCATGCTGTTCATCCACAAACAAGCTCATCAAATTCTGGAGAAAAAGCGTACAACCATCTTCGGTTTCAAAACCCGCAGCTAGATCTTTAACAGTTTTTGTACGAGTAATATTGTCGAATTTCCCTTCACTGTGTCTCTGAAGAGCCATTGTAACAGACACCCTCTTGGTGTCGTCGTCTTTCACCCAATCCATTAACTCCACGAGAAAATGGGTCGCAACTTTATACAACCAAGAGTCCTTTGTGGACAATATATCCATGAGGCACTGAACAAATTTGAAGGACAAAACATGTTGAACGAAACTCGCGGGAAGCTTTGGAAGAAGAAGAAGCAAGATATCGAACGCCAAATGTTTACGATCATGAGATGAAGAAAGTAGAGTTCCTTCCATAAAAATGTCGCAGAAATTCCGGATGTTATTTGTGGCTTCTTCTTCAATGGGATTCGACTTTCGGTTTCGCTTTTGCTTTTTCGAGGAACTTGGACCTGATGTAACGTCTTCGCTTTGAACAACTGCTTCCGGTAACAGCATATCACGAATAACATGCCATAAGCTATGAACACGAGGCTGACAAAAAGTAGATTCCTGAAACAAAATCACAATCTCAAGACACAATCACAACATGTTCAACCATTCTCTATCACAAAAAGATTGACAGTACAGTGTACCTTCAAGCAATTGCCAATCGCCGAGAGATGATCAGAAGAAAAAAACTTCCCGGAACTGAAAGGAACCGGTAAAAGCTTGCTAAATACAGGATGATCGACTGATATCTTTTCACGGAGTTTAAGTGCTAAGAGCAAAGCATCTGGGTTTCCAACCTCGGTGGCTTGTTCAAACCATTTATGAAGCTCCTTAGCTTCCACAACATGAGTCACGACAACTTCCACAGGTAACTACACAACAATAAGACGGCATCATCATAAAACTTCCACAACACATAATAAAGGGTAACATAAAGAATGAATCTTATTATAATACCTTCTCAACAAAGTCTAGAAGAACATGAACAGCTGGTTCCTGCAAGTACCGCTTTTTCGCAGCAAGACTAATAACAACATCGGTAAACTCTTTAACGATCTGAGACTCTTTGTCAGCCTCCCATTCTTCGATAAGTCTACCCGATCGTGCTATCGCACCATAAGCAAACAACCGACCCAATAAGCATTCTTTCACATCCTATATCAATTACAAAACCATATCATCAGAGCTCCTATCACACACAAAAATATCGCATAAAAACGAAAACAAAACCACTACTTACTTGTCCTTTCATAGATGAAGAAACCGACAAAGAATCCGAAATGAGTTTCAACAAAGCTTCCACATTAATGCTAGAGATTACACTAACATTTAAAGTTAACCCCAAAGCAAATCCTTGTCTTGCACACTGTTAAAGAAGAAACATTACAAAACTAATGGTAAGATCTTTAGATACAAATACTAAAGGTCAAATCTTTGAACACAGAAGCTAAAGGTTAGATCTTTGAACACAGAACTAAAAGGTAATATATTTGGATACAGAGCTAAAGGTTTGATCTTTAGACACAGAACAGCTAAAGGTTTGATCTTTGGACACAGAACAGCTAAAGGTTTGATCTTTAGATACTAAAAAGTGAAACCAAACCTCTCTTGAAGAAGAGACTCCACGAATTAGTCTGCGAAGAGTATATCGGAGATGAGGAGCACAATTATCTAAACCATCGTTCTTCTCAGCTTCAAGCATCAATCCTCCATTAACAGAGTCTTTATCTGATAACATTTCGTATTGATTCTGAATCTCTTGTAGTCTTGTAACTAATGAAACCGCAGCTTCTTCTCTAATTGAAGCATCAGAAGAAGCTAAATCTCTAAAATAGTTAAGTGGTAACTCCGGCAACGTTGAAGAAGAAGAAGCGGCTGCTGCGGCGGCGACAAGAGAGGTTTCAGTGATTGGTTGCGACGGTTCACCACCACCGTCGTCGTTGTTCTCGAGAGCTAAGCGTTTTCTTTCTTTGTCTAAAGCTTTCCTTTTCTTCTTCTTCTCCATGTCTTTACCGGAGCTTGCGACGCCGGAAGCCGCCGCCACCGAGAGAGTATCATTAGCATCATCATCATCATCACTCTTTGGTTTCTTACTCTTCTTCTTCTTCGTAAACGAATTGGTATGATTCATCGTCTCTACATCTTCCGATGATTCTGTGTTACTTCTCTTCTTACTTCCCATTGAAATGCGAAAAGCTGCGATTTTGCTTTCTCAGAGAGAACAAAAGAAAAAGGAGAAAGCTTTTTTTGTAAAGAGGAAACAAGAAGAAGCCCTAGTTGATGAATTTGGGAATTTGGGTTTAGGGTTTATAAATAGAACCAAACTCTATTAAATATATAATCACAAAAGAAATAATTAATTTGTTCATGAGTTAAGACAAGAGATGGATCGCAGTGGCGGCTTATGTTTCCGGACGCGCATTTCCTCCGTGTCATACGCACTGTAAATCAGTGTGCGGATTACCTAGCAAAGCAAGCTACTATAGACACTGTTAGGTGGGCTTTGTATCATTCTTGCCCTCCTTATCTGAATTCTATTGTAACATTGGATGCTTCTTGATCAATAAAGATAATTGACGTAAAAAAAAAAAAAAAACAAGAGATTGATCTACTAAGAATGTTATAATTGATGTAAAAAATAAATAAATAAGAATGACATAATTATCACAAAATGTCTTTGGTCAAATATTAAATATTTGGGGTCGTTTATACCGGAATTCGATTCCATAAGTGAACGATACAACTATGCATTAAAACAAGATTGTCATATTTTTATCAAAATCGGTGGGTTAATCTTTACAAAAAATAAATAGTTTTTTGGTAAATGTTTTATATACTGAACATTTATATACAAAAAATAAATAGTTCTTTGGTAAACAAGATTCGTTCTTTTGTTTTGTTTAAAATTTTTTATCCACATTCTACTTTTGTATTAATCTATGTTAAACCTTATTTCATGGTAAATGAGCATTATTTTTATTTTCTTGACAATTAATTTATTAAAACTTCTTATACGGTCTAAATAAGTGGACTACTATAAAATATCTACAGAAACAAAAGTTTCAAACGTCTTTCACCATATTCGAATTTCATGTACCGGTTAAGAAGACTCGAGCTAAACCGAAAGATTGATTGATATGGCCCAAGCTTCTTCCCATCTGGGTTGGGCCTCGGGTTATCTTGGGCTGGGCCTCTTGTCAGAACTCAAATATTAAGACTTTTGTATGTTATAAAACCAGACCAAACCGTTAAGATTTTGTCCAAAATGTTTCCTTGTTTTTAATGTGTTTTTGGGCTTAGTACATTAAAATCAGTTTTTGGACTTTAATTTCTTTCGTTTAGTTTCTTTTTTTAATTTAAAAAATTAGAGTTTTGAGGAGTTAAAGCCCATATGTTTAACATTATTTGTCCATAATAATAAAGCATAGTTTGATTAAAAAGGGACACAACCCAATTAAGTCTTACAAAAGGAAACACATAAGACCCATAAATTTCAAACTTGCAGTTTTCTTGTGGATTAATCCAAATATCTCAAAGTTGGATAATGAAATTTTTAAGCACCAATGACAGAACCAGAGTTCTTCTTGCACTCAGACAACATATCCATGTAGAACTGACACTTGCTTATCTCACTTCCATAGCTGCTAATACACTACATCACCAAAATAACAGATAAGCCAAATATTATATCAGTCACATAAACTTTTGATTCTTAATGATTCATTTCATCCTAAAGTTATGCTCAAAGTCTAAGATAAGAATGAATCCAATCAAATGTTCAGCATAGGAGTAAGTAAAGCTTACATCTTGGAAAGCTTTAGCATGCATATCACATGAAGAACTCAAGGAAGACATGTTGTTTGCAACCGGAGCAGCAGAGGCGGATTCGACCGTCTCGTGTTGGATGGTTCGAGGACCCATCACAGCATCAACAGCTCTATGTGCAACTGCACTTCCAGTACCAAAGGCCATACCTAACTCCCAAACAAAAACACACAAACATGCCATGAGAAAAGATACTTCCTTCAGACAAAACACACTTATGGTCTAGACAAAGATGCAAACTTGTTTCATTTTACCTTGAGCTATGGTTGAACCAATGCCTGAGAACATGCCACCACCACCACTGGGCGCCGGAGCTGGAGCTGGAGGAGGAGCACGGTGTGCTGAAAAGAACAAGAACCCATAAGAAAGAAAGATAACAATCAGAAACTGAAACTAATCGAACAAAGAGCGAAGATAGAATTTACCAGGTTGAGGAGCTGGGCTGCGAGCAGCAGCAGGACGAGGACGAGGAGCAGATCTTCCTGCAAACAAAAGAAAATGAAGAAAAAATGTCAACTTTCACCATCGGAAAATCTAAAGAGCAATCATTTTCAACAAATCAAACACTAAACTACGACTAGTTGGTTAGAATCTTTCATTTTCGGAGACTAGAAGGTGGAAACCATAAGAAAAAACCCTAGATCTTGTGAACACAAGAGCAAAAACACAAAAGTTTTCGTCACCATCAAGAAACCATAGAATCGGAGTAGATCTGGAGAAATCGGAAAAGGAAAGGTTTTACCTCCGGAGCTACGGCGACCCATTTTGGTTGAATGTGAAAAAGACGGCGAAGAAATGAAAAATGAGAACAGATTTGAGATTTTAGGGAAAGAGAAGAAGTTGAGAAGCTTTGTTTTATTTATAAAGGAGACACAAGAAGGTCAAGACCACGCGGATAAGTATACGTGTCTGATTTTAATTGGTTCTAAAGTGTAGCTTTTGGTCTGCCACGTTTAGTTTTAACGACAATCCAAATTTGGGCTTCGTTAAAGGCCCAATAGATTCAAATTATTTTATAAATGTTTTATTTATCAACACAATAACTCTACTCTTTATTTTAAAAATAGCGAACAATGGAATTTTTTGTAGTCAAAACTCATTTACTAAGTTTCGAGACCGTGTTCATTTTTAAGAGAAGCGCGCACCGTAGATCTTACATGGATAACAATTACATTTTTCAATCTTGCAGTTTTGGCAAGATCAAATAATGGACTCTATCTCTCTATTATTGACCCAAATTCTCAAAGTTTTAGCTTTGGTGACAACCAACTTATATACACATGAAATCTCAATTTTTGCATTTCTATCAACTACATTGCTAATCTTATACAGTAGAGGACTGCCTTAGAGCACCCGCATTGAGAGTTCAATGCGGGGTTCACACACAAATCAAGAAAAAAAAACACAAAAACCGAGGAACCCGAGCTCTCTCGAGCTCTTCCGAGTGAACCGGATCATAAGGGGTTCGCCACGTGGCGAGTCCCCATTGGTCCGATTTTATTTCTTTATTATTTTTTTTAAAAAACGAAAAGAAAAATAAAAACTCAATTTTTAATTTTTTTTGGTGAACCCCCATGGGTTCACCAATGCAGATGCCCTTAGAATCTTATATTCATTCCATCTTGTGTTGTCATAGTTTTGTTATATAAACCCATTTTAAACCATATGAAGTGTAAAACTGTGTTTTGTTCTTTACTCATAGTTTACTTGTCATAGTTTTGTACTAATTACTTTGTCAACTGTTTTGTTCTTTACTCATCTAACTATTTACTTAAACAATGTAGCATTACTTTTGAGAATGCTCCACTGTTTATAAACCCCATTTTAACATCCCTAGCTATAAGTAAAAAGAAGAGAACTTTGAGGATGTGTAACTCTATTAAACCGAAGTCGAAAATACTGCTAAATTTCCACCATACTTCATAGCTAAAGAAGGTGAGACAAGCTCTAACAGAAAGACCAGCAAGTATAATGCGATTTTGCGAGTAAAGGAGTAAAAGCAGCCAATGGAAAACCTTTAGTGAAGATTTTCTACTCAATAAAAGTTCGTGAGACCACGGTTTTTCTATAGAAATGACTCTTCTTCTATCTCCATTATATACTAACTAGTAACGCGTGATTAAAGACCGAAAATTTTAAAAGAAAACATCCAACTGATTCCATCAAAGTACTGAAAACGAATAAAGATGTTTGTACAAGAGTTCAAAAGATCCAAACCGAATAAATTGCTAAATAAAACAAGAAAGGTGTCTGTTTAATGTTTTTTTTTTCGTTTTCTGATGGTGAAAACTTTGCGGTTCTCTAGTTTAGGTTGTATTTTTGGGACAATGATGTTTCACCTGTAAGGATGAAGGCATTGAGGAGGTTTTGAGCTGCTTGGGTTTGATCAGGTGTCCCTGATATGACAATGATCCTGTCACTTGTTCCTAGAGTAGGTTCATGGACTATGACCCTCGCACCCGATATCTGATTTAAACATACATCAAATGCCATATATATATATAAGCTATGCTTACTCGGCTAAGTCAACCAACGGTGTGCTTTATTTACTTCATGTTTATGACACCGGCTTAACCATTTGGTTTGTAGCTGATCATCTCAGACTAAATGTGGCTATACGAGGAATCATTTTTAAAACAACGAACAAAATTTGTAATTCTGAAAAACCGGGTTACAAGCAAAGGTTCTAGAATTTCAGAAAAGTATATGGAGATTTTCGTGACTCTTGACCCTAGATTAATGGAGGACTGATGATTTGCACCATGTGAATTATTACTTATATAGATTTTGTTTTTGTATGCTATCTTTTTAGTATTCCTAGAGTTTATTTCGGTTTTTAATTAAGCAGTTATTCTAACTCTTGGTATGTGATTTCAAGGAGTAAAAGCAGCCAATGGAAAACCTAAAACCTATTGGCTGCTTATAAACTAACCTTCTTTGGATAGCACTATTGGACAATCGAAAAAAAGATTTGTAAAACAAAAAGCTTTGTGTTACCTGTCTTAGTCGCTCCAGATTGTGACCGTGCTCTCCATACACAAAGCTCATAGCATTTTCTGGAACTCTAATCTCTACCGTTGTGTTTGTGACGATGGCAGATTTGTGTCCACTGAGGAAAAGATCAAGTCAGCATGTAAATTACACCGAACATCAGATCATCAGAGCAAATAATCTCACATAGTTATTGTATTTGTGCCGTTAATTAACCTGCCAAGTACAAGGCCAGACCGTGCAGAAGATAATTCACCACTGGCATCAGATAAACCTCTTGGAGCTGCCGGTGGCTGCACAAAGAAGACTACGTATATTAGCTAATGTAGATCAAATAAAAGCAAACACCCTATCTTTGTTACAGAGAGATGAAGACATACAGGGGACGCCCACATACGAGAAGCAGTCTCGGTTAAGTGGTGGGACATATCATTGTGGTCCATAGTAGAGCGCCGACCAAAAGGAGGAGAAGAATAGCCCGCTGATGGATTAAACCTATCAGAAATTGGGTCTTCTGGTCTTATGTAATGATCTGTGCCAGCAGGTCTCGAATAAGTAACTGATGAATGAGACCCGCTCAAAAAGGAATCCTCGGATCTTCCGTGCATACTTGTAGAGATGGTAGGTGGATGATGACTTAAGGATTGATGAGACCCATTGGAGAGAGGATTATCTGATTGACCATGGTAGACTCTCTCTGTAGTTAAGGTAGAGTTGCTCATGGTTACAGAATTTTTCCTTGCGTTGGATAAAAGACTGTCTCGCAGCCTGCTTGTAACATGGTAAATGGCTTCCCTTACATTTGGAAACTCTCCTGAAATCTGTTGGCCAGCAAAGAATGAGTCAATGACAGGCAACTTAATATGAAAACTGATCAAATGGTCAAAACTATAGCAAGTGCAAGAATGAATTCTCTGTTAAACATGTAGCATGTTGATTCCATATTATGCTTTATAAACCATGAGATATGTTGCGTCCACATTAGATCTTTATAACCTGTACCTAGTAATCGGAATATGTACCGTAACGATAAGGTCCAAAAATGATCTAAGTACCTGCACAACTTGATCATTCTCTGAAACACATTTCGGGTTCTGCTCGGCCTTCAATATTTGGATTGCAGCCCCAGTGGTTTTTCGCATTTCCGAAACTATAACACCTCCTTTTCCCAACAAACAACCAATTTGACTTGTTGGGACCACAAGCCGTGCAGTGATAGACGTCCTTTGGCCATTGTCTAGGATTTTTTTAGTTGCAAGCTCATATAATCTCGAAAAAATCAGCATAACAGCTTTTTGGGCTGGCGAGCTTTGAGATCCAGGGTTCTACATGATGAGCAAGCAACAATTATCAACCAAGAATAGCAAATAGATGGTATATATCACAAAAGCATCAACGAAAATGGGAATATAAAAAGACCAACCTCTGGTGCAGTAACTGCGATTAAACGTTCTTCGCAATCAGCAAGTGTATTTCCCACATTTATGAAAGCACCAGTCTCACTATGAAGCGTCCTGATAACTTTTCCCCCTGTCCCAATAACTCCACCAGCATTTTCAGTGGAACACAATATCTTAAAAATCACTTCTTGGTTTCCCAGTTCCACTTCTGATGGAGGCGGTTTCATAGTGACAGCGTTAGTCATTGATGCAGATGCAGTGATGCTATGAGGATGTGCATCTAGAGGGGAATTACGGTGTGCAAGAAAATCTGCATTTGGCCGACCAAGTGTTTCTTGTGGCATCGTTTCAATACGCCTACCAAAAGCATCATGTGGAAACGAATCAAGAGGCATGCCCATAGCATCACGTTGTACCATCTTGAAAGGTCTATGCAAGGAATCACGAGAATCATCCACCTCTCTATGCTGTCGAAAAACATCTCCCCTGACAGCATCAGAAGGCATGTGCAACGTTTCTCGAGGAGCCACATCAATATGCCTGCGCAAAACATTTTGTCGCTCCGCCTCAATATGCCTTTGTAAAACACTTTGCCGATCTGCCTCAATATGCCTGCGTAAAGCATCTTGCTGTTCCGCCTCAATATGCCTGCGTAAAGCATCATGCTGGTCAGCCTCAATATGCCTGTGTAAAGCATCATGCTGGTCTGCCTCAACATGCCTGCGGAAATTACCCTGAGGAGCCACATCCATATGCCTATGATGCAAAACATGATGCGGAATCACATCATTAGGCCGAGATAAAGTTCCCTGATGAAACATGACAGCTGCTGGCGGTCTATAATTGTAATCTTCAACAGACCTAGGAAGAGACTCCTGAATAATTGTTTCTATGGGCCTATATGCTTGAGTCTCTTTTTCAAGCGGTCGGTTTTCAACCACCCTTGTCTTGTTAACCGGTTGACAATCTTGCAGGCAACGGGAGACGGATATTAAAGCTTTCTTCACAGCCCTAACAGTACCTTCGATCTGCAGATAAGCAAAGTATCTTAAAATGCAAAATTGAGAACTCTAAATCATCACAAATTCGATAAATTTTAGTTCCAACATCAAACTAGAAACCATTTAGAATGTTCACATCATTCACAAGTTCCCTTACCTCCACCATTTCATCATCAGAGCCAGCACAAGTCGGCAAATTATCTCGCCGTACCGCGATTTTGCAGCCAGTTTCTTTCCTAATACTCCCAACCATTTGACCACCTTTGCCTATCACAGCACCAGCATGGCTAGACTCAGTCAACAATCGACACACGACCATACTACTCTCTGCTTCAGCCGCTAAAACTTCGAAAACCCTAATCAATGCTCCTTGTGCTTTAGATACCTCAACTTCCTCCTCCTTCTCCTTCTCCATCTCTGCATTTCCATTGTTATCAACACCTAATTTCACCTTCGTCTTCAAATCCGCTTGTGCGATGATCGTGATTACACGATCTGGAGATCCAGCCGGAGGCTCCTCGACGCGTATCTTCGCTCCGGTTGATTGTTGCAGCTGTTTCACCACGCTTCCGGATTTTCCAATCACCGCACCGACCTGAGACAATGGACAAAGCAATCGAAACGCCGCGTGTCCCACTGGCACAACGAGAGGCGTAAGAAGCTGCGTGTGATGCGTCTTTGCCCTCTTCGAAGATCCGAATCCTGAACTCGGATCGGCTCCTCCGGATCTCTTCTCTCCATGATAATGGAAGCTATTTCGCTCCATGATCTCTCTCTCTCTCTCGTTCTCTCTGTAGCCTTGTCACGGCGGTTTCCGGCGAAGAGAGATTCGTCAGGAGAAAGAAGTCTTTTTGCAGTCTCTCTTACGCTAAGTTAACTTCCACCGAAGAAAGCTTATAAATAGCTTTTTCTTTTTCCATCTTGACGATCATTGGTTTACACTTAAGCCCACAAACGTTAAAAATCTTTCCAGAGTTAAAAGCCTACGAAATCAACCGGTAAAAACATATACCGGAATCTAAACATACTAAAATAACAAGACAATAAAGGAAATAATTACGCGCTAATCTAAACAATCGGGGATAAAATTAAGTGTCGAGGTTAAAATTATTTCTGCAGTCACAAGTCGGCGAGGCCAATCGGTAAAATCATACATTGAAATCTAAACATACGAAAATAGCAAGAAGATAAAGGAAACAATTACGCGCGAATCTAGATAATTAAGGATATAATTTCTAAAAATGCATGACGAACGAAAAATAGCTCTAATACGTAAATGAAACAGATTCAAATACCGGAAAAAACCAAACCGAATTTCGTCGACAAAGTTTAAAGGAAACAACACCGGTAAAGGAAACAACTACGAACAAATCTAGATAATGGACATAGAACTTTTAAAGAAGCAAAAGATCCATTTCTAAACTTCTTTATCTATCCATATAAGCACTTTGCTTTTCGTCGATTTTCTCTATCGGAAAATTGGCGACCAGCTCAATGAAATGAGTTTCAGCGAGAGAAAAAAAGATCCCAAACCGTTTCAAGTGGCTTTAACCAGAAAAACCCGAACTGAAATCTGATCAAACTGAATTTACTGGACTGGTATGACTAAATCTTGACACAACACAAGATACAACACTGGCTTGAACCGTGGCTCATACTCGTGACCTTCTCATGTTTTGATCACTAGATCAACACTTCGTTGATATAACACAAGGTAATACACTTCTCATACCATATGTTACAAAGAAACAAATATGTATATGGATTTCTTATGTTTTAACAGATGAAAATGAAACAGAGGAATGATATCAAACTTCATATCCAGGATTCACAGTTTGTTGAACATCTCCATAGCTCTCAAGCTCAACAACATCCTCTAAGCTACCAAGAAACAGAGGCAATCTCTGGTGAAGCTTCACTGGTTGTATCGAAAGTATCTCTCTTTTTCCATCAGAGGCTTTACCGCCTGCTTGTTCAACGAGAAAAGCTAAAGGGTTTCCTTCATAGACTAAACGGAGATGGTCTCTTGGATTCATAGCCACTCCTCCGTATAATAGAGTCCTGTGAAGGTCAGCTACTAAAGAACAAATGTAACGAGCTGAGTATTTCTTCGGGTTTTCGCCTTTGCCTTGTCGCACTGTATCAATGTACTTCCTTAAACCTTCTGGCCAGTCAAAGTACCTCGCATCGTTCACTGAGTAGATTTGTCCTGTTTGTTGATTTATGACCAAAGAGAGCAATGATTAAGACTTAGGGATGTTGATCAATCCGGTCAAAGCTTTTCGGTATAATGATTCATATATGCTATTTAAAGCTGTTACCTCGAGTTGGGATCTTAATGTTTTGATGGGTAAGAACAAATTCGCCTGTGGAATGATCAAGCGTGAAGGCATGTGTTCCGGAGCCAAAACTAACACAGAGTATAGTAGCTGAAGAGTAGAGCACATAACCGGAAGCTACAAGCCTGTTGCCTCTCTGGAGAGAATTGAGCTCAGCTTTCTCTTCAACGGGCAAATGATCAAGCTCAACGAGGCGATCATAAATCCCAAATATAGTTCCCGTAGGTATCGAAGCATCAATGTTCCGTGATCCATCTAAAGGATCAACAACCACAACGTAAGGACCATCGTGTTTAATCCAAGTTGGACTATCGTTTTCTTCGGAAGCCATTACCGCTACTTTCCCTGAGTTTCTAAGAGAGGACAAGATAATATCATTCTGCAAGAAACAGAACATAGACTGTAAGATTGAATCTTGATATAAAATCAAGACAAATAGAAAGCCAACAAAGTTACAAACCGAGACGATATCAAGCGGCTTAGGCGAATCTCGGTCTGATCCACTAGAAGAGTTCACAGAGAGCTTTCCAAGTGAAGAGTTGAATGGAGAAGCTACAAGAGAAGCTATTCTTTTGCAAGCATGTTGTAAGTGATAAAGCAACACCACAAGGTCGTCTCCTACATTGTTCCCTTCTCTACTTCCTCCTCCATTGCCTACCGTAGAAACAAAGATAATACAGAGGAATCCTCAAAAGCCATCCATAGGTATGTCTCACTTATCTTCCTCGATTTTGAAGCTAAAATCAGAATGATTTTCCCAAAAGTTCTGTTTTTTTCGGACATAGATTGATAGAAATTGGAACAGAACACGAAAGAAACTTGACAGGAGCTAAGTTCAACCAAACAGAGCAGTTCATTACCTGCAAAGTCTATGAGTGTGCAGTAACCATCATCATCATCTCCGACAGAAGTCCGACGAGCAGAGAGGGGCTTAAAGGAAACAGACCCACGGCGAGATTCCATTCCGAGACGGTTGTTGCCGACGGTGGTTGGAGGAGAGAGAACAGAAGCTGCGACTTGTCTTAGAGAGTAAAGCTCGAGTCTTTGCGAAGAAACTGAAGTTGGGTACAGAGTTATACTGAGAGATTGCATTATTTTGATAGATACAGAGCATTCGCGAAACTCAATCTCATCTCTGGGTACGCTTCAATGGAGTCCACAGTATCATCCTCCGGTTAGTTTCGGAATCGGATTCCGGTTTGGCTATGAACCGGTTCGGTTTATAAGAGTAGAAATGGCCAAAGAAAGCATCAAACTTTATTGATATAAACAGAGACAAAAACAGAGGTTTTAAAAGTTCTTTCTTTTAAAGATTCAAAGTTTTTAAGTAAAGTGTGAAACTTTATCTTCTTATGAAGGATTCTTGTGGAGCATTGGATCAGAGATGACTTGAGGTTTGAAGTCTGGCTTTAAGTAACTAGCCAAAAGATCGGCGTAGACTTCGTATCTTGCAGTCATTCGAAACCCCCATTTGTCTTTGAATTGCCTGCAGAGATTGAGATCCATGTCCGAGATCAATAACCCGTCTTTGTGACGGGATAAAGACGGCGTGCAAGAAGCATCGGGTGCAGAGAAATAGCTTGACCCGTAGAAATGTCCGAAATCATTGTGTTGCGGTTTTCCATCGCCTGATGTAAAAGCATTGGGGAATACTTCGGTTCCAACTCGGTTAATTGATCCTACAAAGTAGCTGTTTGCTATAGCAGCATTTCGCGCCTGAGGTTTGAAGGGAAAGATCGAATGTTAGACCGTTATATTCTATAAAACGAAAGGTTTGTATTCAACGTGGAGAATCATCAAGACTGAAACCTCGATAGGCCACATTGGTTCACTGAGTTCACCAACAGTTGCTGAAGGGTTGAAAACAATCTCGGCGCCATTTAGACCAAAAGCTAACCAGTTTAAAGGATGGTGTCTTCCATAACATATGTTAACTGCAATTTTCCCAAACACCGTCTCAAACACAGGATGTCCTGTGTCTCCTTCCATGTAGTATGTACTCTCGTTGAAATCACCTACTCGCGGTATGTGATTCTGCCAAACCGAGCAATAGAACCACAAGCTTAGAAGAGAAAATACGAAGCAAGAATTGACATGTAAGCACAAAATATGAACCTTTCGATGCTTGCCAATGATGTTTCCATTGTTCCCTATAATCACAGCGGTATTCCAAAGCACTTCACCATGATGAATATCTCTTTCGAGAATAGGACTCACAATCACCATGTTATACTTTTTCGCGAGCTCTTGAAGAAACTTTGTCGATTCTCCATCAACAGGCTCTGCAAACTCACACCATTTCTTCTCCCTCGTGCAAAATGCAAACGGCATAGTCCAAGCTTCCTGCAAGCAAAGAATGTTAACACCGGAAACACCTGCAGCTTCGATTATTGGCTTCAACTTGTCAAAGATTCCTCTTTTCTGATCCGAGAACGGAGCAGTAGTCGGAAGAGCAATAGAGTTTTGAATAAGACCGACTCTAACCACTCGAGGCTCTCTCATTTGCTCTTTATCAGCTGAAAAGCTAGCAGCCTATATCCAAAAGATCGAAATAAAAAAAACACCTTCTCGATCAACGATTCGATCCAACAAGATCAAAATCAGAATCAAACCTGGAGATCAAAATCAAATTTTGAAGAAAGGGCTTTTGCAGAATCAGGCAAAACAATTGGTTCAAGCGAGCAACCACCGTTACGACCAAGGAGCAACCTTTTCACCTCCTACAACTCAAAAATCAAAAACCCATTTCTTATAAACTCTATAAGATCACAGAAACGTTAAAAGTTTCGTAGAGATTCTTCACCTGATAGATCTCAGGCTTAAGATTCGATGATAAGAGTTGATGCAACGAATCATATCCGCAAATCGATCCGTCGGCAACTGTTTCTCCGTTTTCAAAACTCTTCGTCTTCTCCATTTTTGTGGTCGGAGTTTCTCTCGCTGATGAAATCGATCACGAAACCAAAAAGAGTTTACTTTGTGATTATGACGTTGATGATGATAATGGAATCATTTTCTGGTAATCAGAATCTCAACAAATTAATTATGTTCTTAATATTTTATAGATTTTAAACAGAAAACGAAAAGACGAAATTACCCCTAAGAGTCCATCATTAACTGTTTAGGCTCATGTAATTATAATGGTTTAGGTTATCCTTTATGGTCTTTTTACACTTTAGATTTGTATTTAATATTTGTGAATAAAAAAATTTAGGAGTCAATAATTTGACGGCGAGAGGAGGAGGAGGAGGAGGAGATAATGGCAGACGGTGGTCACGGCGGAGTCAGTGGTCGTGTAAGCGGCGGTGGTGATAACAGAGCGGAGGCGGATCGGTGGCTAGTTACATCGGAGAAGCTTTTAGCTTCTAACGATCTTCAAGGAGCAAAGACATTTGCGATCCGCGCATGTGAAGCTGACCCGACTCGAGCTGAAGCGGCGGACTATATCCTCGCGATCTGCGATATTCTTATCGCCGGAGAGATTCGTGTAGGTGATTCGAACTTACCGGATTGGTACGCCGTGCTTCGACTCGGTAGGTTAACTCAAAACCCTGAACACGTCGCGACTCAGTATCGTCGACTCGCTCTTCTTCTCAATCCTTCTGTTAATCGCCTCCCTTTCGCCGATCAAGCTTTTAAACTCGTCTCTGATGCTTGGTATGTTCTCTCTGATCCGTCGAGGAAGTCGTTGTATGACCAAGAGTTGAGACTGAGTCAACTCGGTGGCCAATGCAGTAACGTAGCTCAAGATCCGCCTCCGCCGCCGCCGCCGCCGCAGCCTTCTGTTGCTCAGCCGGCTTCATCCACCGCGAGGACTTCGATGGAGCCAATGGCGACGAGCTTCTGGACAGCTTGTCCTTATTGCTTTGTACTCTTTGAGTATCCTAAGGCTTATGAGGAATGTACATTAAGGTGTCAAGATTGTAGGAGAGCGTTTCAAGCTGTGACGATACAAAAGCCTCCTGTGGAAGGGAAAGGAGATGATGTTTACTTTTGTTCATGGGTTGTATTCCCTGTAGGATACTCCGGCGAGTTTAAAGCTCCGAGCTGGTCGCCTATTTCGCCTTTGTTTGCTTGTCCATTGCAAAAGGTGGATGATGAACCAACCGTGAAGAAGAGGAAGGAACCTGCTCCTCCTAGGATTTATTATGATGATGATGATATATATGTTGCCATTTCTGATGATGATGGCGAAGAAAACGAGGGTGGTAATGGTGATGGTGATTGGCGAAATGAGGTTCAAGTGAATAAGAAGGCGAATGTTGGGAAAGGGAAAGAAACCATTGTGAGAAGTAACAAGAAACATGGAGCTGAGAAAGCTACGAAGGGAATCCAAAATGTAGATAGTAATCCCGCGGTTCCATATTCTACGGCTGTTGGTTCCTCGTCTAAACCAGTCAGCCATACTGCTAGAAAAAGAACGGGAAATGGAGCTAAGAACCTAGGGAGGTTGGATTTGAATGTGGAGTTTAGTAACGAAGCGGAAGAGACTGTTGTGGGAAGCAGGAGAAATGAAGGCAATGTGCTAGGAAGTAACAGGGAGGTTGATAATATGGAAGGGATCGGGTTTTTTGAGGGCCTTGATGAATTCTTGAGTAGTTTGCCGATACTTTCTGTTGTTGGAGATGATAAGATCAAGGCTACTTAGGTGAAGTAAGACTCTTTTTTTTCCTCTCTTGTTTTAGGTCGGCGGTTTTCTGCTCATGTGGTTGTTGTAGGCATTAGCTTTTATGTTTTCTATTGATGTTTTAACCGTAGTGGAATCTGTTGATGTATTCGGCTCAAATTTCAGATCCCTTTATGGTATATAATCTTCTTCATCATATAACCAGGAACATGCTTTATTTGACTGTGATGGGCCTCTGAGCTCTGTGCAATATTTGTCCGTTGTTAGCTTCATTAATCCAAAATGTTTGTAACCGTAGACGCCCTTAGATTCGTCAAGGTAAGCAGGAATTTCTAGCCAGGGTCTATGGTAAAAGACTTTGTAGGGACTCTTCGTTTTATAGTTGCGGTAGGTATTCTTACAAGCGGTAAGGGTTCATTTGTAAGAGTTCTCACTTACCTGTAAGCTGTAACTAGAGTCTGCAAAACCGAGAAGATGCAGAAGCTATTCAAGCAGTGCTTATGTGCGTGTTATACGGCTTTTATAAGCTCTAGTTTAGCTGTATAATGGTTCCATTGTCGATTCGTAAAGCTTATTCGTACATCAAGGGAACACACAGAACATGCTGATAGTTTGCAGAAAAGCAAAACTACAAAACCAGGTTCATCTGTTTCGCTCTATCTTGTTGACAATGTATCTCTTCTTGACACAGTGTTTGACATAGTTGTTTTCGACAATAGCTACAGATTAAGCACCAAAACACTAGAGTTGCTTAACATCACCAAGCAACTCTAGTGTTTTGGTGCTTAATTCTAATTGGTGATGTTATCTTTCACGGCTAATTAGATTGTTTGCTTATAACTATATTCCAAATTTGCAACAGTCTGAGATAATTTTGTGTGTTTATGATGAGAAAGTGTTTTGGATAAGAAACAAGGCTTTGAAAGGAAACTGAAAGAGAGACACTTTTTTGTGTGTTGTTATGACAATGACAGTGGTCAATGGTCAAAGCAAACATGGGGATCACCGTCTTTGTTGGAGAAGATGAGATCTATATGTTCTTGGATCTGGATCTGACAGGTGAACTACCAGACAACTCAAAGTCCATCTGTCTTATATTTCTTCTTTTCTTTTCTTTCTTTTTTAGTATTTCCCTAAACATCTGAATCTCTTAAGAGTCTGTGTTCTCATCAATGGAGATCGTTTCTTCAATCATGTCAACTTCAATAGATCCTTCTTCCTCAAGAATCTGTGATCCTCACAATACGCCAAAGGTACACTTACCTTAGAGTTGTTGAGTATTCATCTCTCTTTACTCGTGTTTCGGGTTTTCTTCATTTAATTATGTACTTTCTCTGCAGATCTTAGGTAACAATGCAAAGTCCAAGCCGAGCTATCTTAGATTTTGTACTTCTTCGAGGTATTTTCTTTAAATTTTGTTTAGCTGACTTGTACAAGTCCAGGAAGTATTCTAGTAACAACCATTAGTTATATTGCTGGAAACTTTGATATCTTCTTATCTAAACCGGACTTGTTGAATCTTTCAGAAGATATGCCACGTTGAGACTAGCGGCTTCGAGAATGCCTCTTAAGCAACAACACGAAAACCGTGTGGCTTCAGCAAACAAAGAACATGACATTTTTGAAGAAATCAAGCATCGGTTCATGACCTTTAAGAAAGACAAATACATGTAAGTTCCTTAAACACAATCATTCTGTTTCTAGTTTCTTTGGTTTCTACGTATTAGCTTGTTTTTGTAATAGCTTTATTGTTAATGCGAAAAAAGGGAGAACTTGGAGATGTTTCAGAGTCTAGCCAAGAGCCAATCTCCAAAGGCTAGAACTTAGCACACCTCTGTTTTAAAACCACACATTTAAAACGTGAGCCGTATATTTCTAACATTTTCAAGGGATCAGTTTATGGTGATAGCTTGTGCAGATTCAAGGGTTTGCCCTTCAGAAATCTTAGGTTTTCAACCAGGAGAAGCATTTACCGTTCGTAACATTGCTAATATCGTACCCACATACATGGTCCGTGCTCATAGTTATCAGCTTTTTCAACTTTTCTATGTCTATTTGATGCTGAAACGAGAAAGATTTTTGCCCTTTGTGTAGAGCGGTCCATCGGAAACAAAGGCTGCGTTAGAGTTCGCTGTAAACTCTCTTCAAGTAAGCATAACAAAGAATCTTAATCACATCCATTAATCATGCATTAAAGAGTTGACATATGATCCATAAGCGCTTTGTTTGCTTGCAGGTCGAAAACATCCTTGTGGTCGGGCATAGTCGCTGTGGTGGCATCCGCGCCTTGATGAACATGGATGATGATGAAACCGAAGAACAAGACTTAGACTCAAGGTTTTACCCGAATATTTCCTTACTTTCTTCCTTTCTTTACACATTCATCATCCCCTCCATTCAAACCCGACCCCGAACACAAGCATATCAAATATAGGCTTGCAGTCCATTTTTTCTCTCCCGGTTTCCCAAAACTCACTGCCTGCATTGTGTGTTTTTTTTCCAGGAGCTTCATCAAAAACTGGGTGGTTATCGGGAAAACCGCAAGATCAATATCGAAATCCGCTGCTTCGGGACTCAGCTTTGATCAACAATGTCAGCATTGCGAAAAGGTTAGTGAATTAAAAAGCCATTGGTTAATGTTCTTCCATTCACACACACACAAAAAAACTCTTTGCAGGAATCTGTGAAGTGTTCATTGAAGAATCTATTATCGTATCCATGGATAAAAGAGAAAGTAAAGCTCGGAACTTTATCGATCCATGGTGGTTACTATGACTTCACTGAGTGTACGTTCGAGAAATGGACAGTGGAATTTTATAACAAGGACGATGAGAGCAATTTCGCGGTTAAGGATCGGTCTATTTGGAATTGAGTTTGGTTTGATTCGGTTTGTGATTTTGAATTCGGTTATGTTTGGTTCGATTTCGTTTAGACACATTTACACTGATTTGGTTTTGCATTTTATTCATAATGGGCCTGTTTAATTTAATTGGGCTTTAAAGTATTATAAGGCTTAACATCGGAGGCACTGAGGGATGAGACGATGAACGATCCACGTGAACTCATTGAGATTGCTCAAAGCCATGGCTTCTTGGTCAGAAACCTTGAACACTAGTCTTTTGTATAAGTTTCTCTGCTAGGCTTTGGTGCATATACAATGTTTAGCCTGCTGTCAACATACTCTTCTTCTTTAAAATACAACTCTTGGTCTTTGCTTCGTCCCAAAAGGTAAAACCAATTGGAGCGAAATGTTCAAAAACTGGTTGTGGTTTATCTGCAGCGGAAACACCATATCTTGACAAAATCACCGGAGACTTGTGATAAACCATTTGTGTTCCGGGACATCGGAAACAGGTTGCCACAAGCTATTCCCTTTCTTGATAAAGACTAAGATACTCCGTGATCCTCAGCACTACCGTGTGTATGTAACCTCTGCTTCTCTCGTATATCCAAAGACAAGCTAGGAAATTGTTGTGATCCTCGGCTTAGTGTCCATCATTAGGAGCCATGGTGCCATAGATAGCCAGACAACAACGACTGACTCCGCATAAAGTCATCACCGAGATCTCTGGTTTTGTATGTCGTCAGGAATAAACAACACACAACTACTCTTGTTCTTGTGTTGGTGAAAAGAATCAGCCATGGAATCTGATTCTTGATGCAGTGTGCCATGATAAACAAACTGATTTAGCTCGATTTAGATCTCGTTCGCAAAACACATTGCAGCAACTCATGATAAAATTTCTTGATTCTACCCATTTCAATTCCTAATTCCAGAACCAATAAACACAAAACAAAAACAACAAAAAATCGAAACTTTAATTGAAACATGAATCAAACACCAGAGAAAATCATACTATTTTCACAAGATAGTTACCTTTGTACACACGATGAAAACGCTCTTATTGTCCTTTAGGGTTTGCTCTTCTTACAACTTTCCCATCAATTTTTTTGGTTCCATGAAAACCAAATCTCCTCAAACTCTGAAGATACGTGAAAGAATATACACAGCTTCGATTTCAACAGTCAAATCTCTGTTGAAATCATAAGGGTTCGTCGATGGGTTTTTGGAAAACAAAGGGGTCCGGCGTCGAGATCTGGAAAAAAAAAAAAAAAGTCAGACACGCGTCGTACGCGGGTCAACGCATAACGGACACGCGTCAACGAAACGGACCCCGTTTGAACGGGAAACGGATCCCGTTTCACCATGATAACCGACATAAAATCGACCTCGATTTGCGCGCTAACCGCGTCTAAACCGGGTATAAACCGTGTATTTTAGACCGTATTTTTATACGGGCTTTTTAAAAATGTATGGGCCAAACCAACCTTTAAGCCCGGTCAAATTAAGCCCAAAAATGGTTGATCCGTCGAATATTCCGATGAATCCGAACCTCGAGATGTGGAGACCTTTTTCTTCAGCCTTATCATCGGAGATCCTTCGAAGACCATGGCTGTTCCTGATGGTTTTGATTATGAGCTTTACAAACATCAATCGAATCCTTGGTCCTAAAGCTTCTTGGCTCTGTTTTGTTAGATCTGTTCTCATTACATGTTTTAAGGATTGTTTTTGAGTCTATGTGAGATCTTGTCACAATGTCTCTAGTCTTTAGATCTATGCATTCACGAGCTTGATGGTTCTTGATCTCTTGTGTCTATTTCATAACAATGTAAACTTCATAAGATTCTTGCATGTCATTGTCCTGTACACATGTTTTTTTTTGTTAGTCATAAAAGATCAAACTTGTGAGGACTTGTCCAAAGAAATGAGTTTTTCAGTTACACCATTGTTATAGGCATTGATGTTGCTTTCATCATGTGTTTGTTTAATCACGTGTAACATGAAGTTGGTCTCTGGCTAAACATCCCTGACTACGATGCCCTGACGCAGCTCGTGAAACCTAAGGAAAGGAACACGAGGTAGTAATTAAACAGTCCTCTTTCGACATTTTGTATTCGGTCTTTCTTTAGCTAACAATGTTTAGTATGGAATCATTGTAAAAGGTATGTGGATGCTGTCATGACCATACCAAAGGGAACACTTTTCCCAATGTGTGGGATGAACTTAAGCCTTTGACCGTGAGCTTATTGGCCTGGCTATGTACTTTGGTCTCATGGGTGATGGTCAGCCTATTGGTCGCTACGACGATATGTGGGCTGGATGGTGTATCAAGGTACTTACTTACTTTCTCATTTTCCACTCCTTACAAGTTTTAGCGGATTTGGACTATATTTGTATACTTACCGTTATCTTATGGACCTGTCTTTTAGGTGATCTGTGACCATTTGGGATTGGGAGTGAAGACGGGTTTGCCTTACATTTACCAAACAGCAAGGCGAGCAACCCATTTGTGAACCTGAAGAAGGAATACAAAGGAATATTCTGGCAGGAGGATATCATTCCTTTCTTCCATAGCGCAAAGCTATCGAAAGAAGCTGTGACGGTTCAACAATGCTACTTTGATGATGTTGTCAGGGAGGTCTCGTGCGAGGCGGTTCTTGAGGCACTAAGGGATGAGACGATGAACGATCCACGTGAACTCATTGAGATTGCTCAAAGCCATCTCTTCTTCCGGCCATGGCTTCTTGGTCAGAAACCTTAAACACTAGTCTTTTGTATAAGTCTCTCTGCTAAGCTTTGGTGCATACTAGTTTGTAGATTGCTCAGGTACCATTTGGTTCTCTGTTTTATTGAGACTTTGAAATAGTTTTTATACAATTTATAAAAATATTATGAATGTGGGAAGCTAAAGATATATATGCTATAAACTATACATCACAAGTTCTATATATATGAACATTAAGAGCTTCAAAAGAATGACTCTTCATCATATCATCTTCTCAAACTTATCAAGCTTATTCACCCTTTGCATAGACCTTAATACCAATGCCATGAATATCCCTGCACAAATACACATTTAAAACCAATTTCATTCCTCGAAAAACCGGGAATGTATCTCATATACATGCGTGTACAGCAGTTTTTTCATACCTGCGGTAACAAAGGATCCATTAGCAACAAGCTGGTTTCCTTGGCTGCTAAATGTAACTCCGATGTTAAGCAGAGTTCCTCCGAGAACTGTGTACATTGTTGCCATTTGCAGGTTCATAAAGCTTATTGGTACATCAAGGGAACCAACAGAAGACGTTTTTTAAGAATCTAAGTGTTCCTGTATCAACTGCAAAACCGTGGCAACAAAACCAGGTTCATCTATTGTGCTTTATCTTGTTGACAATGCATCTCTTCTTGATACAGTGTTTGACATAGTTGTTCTCGATTCTCGAATATAGCTACAGATCTGGCCCGAACTCAGCTCTCAAGCAACTCTAGTGTTTTGGTGCTTAATTCTAACTGGTGAAATTATCTTTCACGGCTAATGTGATTGTTTTCTTATAACTATATTCCAAATTTGCAACAGTCTGAGATAATTTTGTGTGTTTATGATGAGAAAGTGTTTTGGCTTTGAAAGGAAACTGAAAGAGAGACACACATTCACACACACACACACAAAAAGTCTTTGCAGGAATCTGTGAACTGTTCGTTGAAGAATCTATTATTGTATCCATGGATAAAAGAGAAAGTAAAGCTTGGAACTTTATCGATCCATGGTGGTTACTATGACTTCACTGAGTGTACATTTGAGAAATGGACAGTGGATTGTTATAACAAGGACGATGAGAGCAATTTCGCGGTTAAGGATCGGTCTATTTGGAATTGAGTTTTGTTTGGTTCGATTTCGATCATACACACTTACACTGGTTCGGTTTTGTACTTTGATCATAATGGGCCATTTTTATTTTATTGGGCTTTCAAGGCCTAACATTATATATTAAAAATGATAATTAATTGAAGTATAATAAGTATATGGAATTATATACTTATGTTTATTGTTATTTTTAACTATAAATTTTCTTTTACATAAAAATTAATTACTTTAAATGTACAATCATGTTATATATCTGTTTGTTTCTGTATTTCTTGATTTTCTTTTCATAATTTTTTTTTTGTCTACTCCATCCATTATATTTTTTATAATGATATCTAATGTAATTTTATACAAATTTATGGTTATATTTGTAAATGTGCTAACAAAAGAAAGAAAAAGAGAAGTCGTGCGGGTAATTAAGCACTTAAAATTCTCGTGCATTTCTTTTAATCATCACTTATCCTCTTTTTCTTTTCTTTTTTTCCCTTTTTTTTCTTTTTCATTTCCACTTTTCTTTCTTTGCATCCACATTCCCAATCACACTAACAAATAAATGAAGTCTACATAATATTTTTTTTAAAAAAGAAACAAAAGTATTTAGCTAAATTTGGCTTTTCATAATGCTAAATTGTAAATCAACTTTAAGTAACAAAAAAAAGTGTTTGACCAACGAAATATTGACCCAATAATAAAAATCTCTAAAAAAAATTTACGAGTTCGAATTTGAAATGCGTTGATTAACTTGCAAAAAACAATTATCTTATTCGATCTTATCCGTCCTAAAAAATTTAGGAGTTCACGATTAAGAATAGATCTGAGATTTCGGTTACCCGTTCGGTTTCGGTTCCGTTCTTTCGGTTCTCGGTTATTTCGGTTCCCAAAAATTGGAACCACTCGGTTCCTAAAGTATTTCGGTTCGGTTCCGATTCGGTTATGGTTCGGTTCGGGTTTGACTCCGTTTGAATTATGTAACCATTCGGGTATTAATGTTCGGCTATTTTTGGCTATTTTCGGATATTTTCAGGTATTTTCGGATATTTTCGGATATATTTTCGGGTATTTCAGATATTTTCGGCTATTTTTAGATATTTTCGGTTATTTTGGTTACTTGTTCGGTTCTGGTTCGATTCGGTTATTTTTCGATTCTTTCGATTTGATTATTCGGTTCCAGTTATTTTGCCCATACCTAATTAAGAATAAATAAAGTCCAAACCAAACCGAACCAAAAACAATGGAGAAGCGTGATTTGGTAAAATCAATGATAAATAAAGGGTAAAACCGTCATAAAACTTTTTTTTATAAAGTCTTCGTTACACATTATTATCTCGTTGGTCACTCTCATCATTTCTCTTTTTCTTTTTCATCTCTTCACTTTTGCAATTGCTTCAGCTAATAGAAGAAAGAAACAATCAATCTCTTCGTCTTCTCTGGATCTGAGCTCAAAAATCGCTTCCTCTGTTTCTTCTCTGTAAGGTATCAACTTCAATCTCTCTCTTTCTCTCTCGCTCGATACTCTATTTTCGATCTTATCGTCTCTGTCACTCTGTGTTCTCTGTTTCTATATCGGAAAAGTTTTGAACTTTTGGGGATTTGAGTTCGAATCTGACTTAGAACATTGTGATTTATGATCTCTAGATTTAACCCATTTGTGATATTGATGAGAAACGTTCTTCGATTTTTGCACAGATTCTAAATTCTTCAAAAAGGGTTAGATTCTAACTTCTGTTGAAGTATATCGCAAAGTCATGAGCTTGAATCTGTATTGTTATGTGATTCTCTGAATCTCTTCTTCAAATACTCAAAGAGCCCTCTTCGTTTTAATGGGATCTCAACATTTCTATGTGTTCCATTGTGAACAAAGAATCAGCTAAAGACGAAAAGTTTCTTCCTTTTGGGTTTGGTCTCTGTCTACATTTTCTCAATTTTCAAGTGTTTCCTTCAAAGTTATGGTGTGTCAATCACCTGGTAAGACGAGATTTCGAGCATTGAAGTACGAATCAGGAGACGCTAATAGACCAACGATTGTAGTGAGAGTTATTGATTGCTTTCAACCGATGGATAATTGTCAGGTTTGTATCAAGAAAATGCTTCTCTTATTCGTCGATATGTTGTAGCTAATAGTTCTTTTGTTAACACTTTGATTGTGTGATTCTTATTGTGTGTTTTCAGGCTGAGTACTTTAGACTTCTACTCAAACCAGTTACGTAGTTGGTTTGTGATTTCTCCGTTGTATTTTTTCTTCGTTCGTTTGTCTCTTCTTTCTTTCGCATTCACCTGATTGAGCAACTTAACAATCGGTAAGCCAACTAAACTTCCTTCATTGCTCATATTAATCGTCGAATTTATCTTTCTTGGAGCTTATTTTTCGTTTGTCCTGCAGTGTTTGTACTCTTTAAAGTCTCCTTGAGTTAAATCCGCAAGAGCCATGCCTCTTGATACTAGGCAACATGATTTGCCTCTCAGCTTAAGTCCTCAACGTTGCTTCGAGGATATAGCTGCTAAGTCTCCTCTCCCTGAGCGTAGGAAACTATATGAAGCCGAGCTTCAGGCTCGCTGTGTGCAGCCACCACCATTCCAGTCTCTACTACGCAGTCATGATAAGGAGATTAGTGGAAAACAATTCTCGCGGTTTGACATGCGGTCTTGGTGCGCTGCTGTTGTAACTACTACTACTCCACATGGAGCATTAGAGTCTTCTCAGAAAAGACTTATGATATTTGATCAGTCAGGAAACCAAACTCGTCTATTACGATGTCCATCTCCCTTACGGTTTCCATCTGCAGAACCAGCGAAACTCTCTAAGTTACAATACGGTGAAGAGAAAGGTTTCAAGGAAGATCGTGTTACTTGGAAGAAGTTTGATGAGAACTATATAAACAGAGAAGAGTCCGAAATGCACGAAGACACCGAGGAGATCAATGCACTACTGTATTCAGATGATGATGATGATGATGATGATTGCGAGAGTGATGATGAAGTAATGAGCACTGGTCACTCTCCTTATCCAGCTAAACAAGTTTGCAACAAAAGGGAACTAGACGAAATTGATGGTCCTTGTAAAAGGCAGAAGCTAACGGATAAGGTCAACAACAACATAAGGGACTCATCATCATTACTTGTGGGCACTAAGAGTTCCACAAAACTCAATGTATTGTCCTTTCATAAGGACGAAAAGCTTCTTGAATCAAACATCTTGACGAAAGAGGACAACGGTTCTGGTCTAAGCAACGAGCAGTCGAGAAAAGACAAGATCCGCACAGCTCTGAAAATACTCGAGAGCATTGTTCCAGGCGCAAAAGGAAACGAAGCTCTCTTACTTCTCGACGAAGCTATTGATTACCTGAAGTTACTGAAACAAGACTTAATCTCTCACAGAGATTAAGAACCTAACACAAGTCACACACTTGTGTGACTTTGAAGATAGTGAGAATGTGTGAAGTTGTTTTGAGTCCATATCCTCTGCATCATCATCAGCTTTTTAAGCTGTATATAGTGGACTACTTTAGGTCTTCTTCTTCTTCTCTGTGGCCTAAGTCTTCATGGTCATTGATCAACAATGATTATCTTTTCTTGTGGATGGTGAAAATCAAAAGGCAATATCTCAAACTCGCGTGGTGCTATGAATGGATTCTTCAATCTCTGACCACACACACTCTGTTTTGTTCATATGATGACTAAAGTGTAGGTCCAATGATTTTTTTGTTGTGAATTTTTATGTCACTTTCATGTAATTTATTTTGAGTGTTTGTAATAATGCAAAACCATTACTTTGTCTTTTTGTTTTCCCCCACTTGCTTCTCTGGTTTTTGTTTTTGTTTTTGTGTCTTTTGAGTCTGTTCATTGTTCATGTTCTTTTGTAAAAATGTTTCTTGTAATGAAATGTTGGATTTTGTTTGTGTTATAAAAATGAGTTAAATTTAGAAGAAGGCGATAAAATGAATAATAATTATAAATTTTTGAATCTATATTTATAGTCTCAGTAATTATAAATTTTTGAATCTATATTACGTCCATTAAGGTCATCCAAAGATTTAAGTAGGTTTGGCCAAACTAACCGGAACCGAAAAACCGATAAGTCAAACCGAAAAACTTAAAAAATACTTGTACGGGTCCGATTTTTTAGAACCGAAATCGAACCGAACCGCAATATTTCGGATAACTGAATAGAACCGAAAATATTAGTAATACCTAAAAGTATTCAAAAATACCTAAAAATATTCAAAATTATCTGAAAATATCTGAAAATAATCGAAAAGACTTAAAAATATCCGAAAACTTGTACTCAAATGGTTTCTTCTTTTAATCTGAATCGAACCCGAACCGAACCTAACCAAAAATCTCTCGATTCCAATATGGTTCAAAATTTTAGAAACCGAATTAATCAAACTGAACCAAACCGAACCGAAGAACCGATTGTCCAACCTAGATTTTAAGTCGCCGGGAGGAACAACAATTTTAGTTTCCATAGAAATTAAAAAAATACTCATTTGAATATTTTTCTCACATAATCCATATCACAAATCAATGACATTGCAAAAGAATCAAATCAAAGAACATACAAAAGTTTGCTCAACTTTTTAAAACAATTCTTTAAAAAAAAACCTCTCTTTCAAGAAATTGAGTTCCTCCATCTTCTTGGTTTCCTCATTGGTTGATGATCATGATGATGATCCACACCAACTTGTTCTCCTCCGACCAAATCTTGACTCTCTGTTCCACTCATCTTAGTTAACTTACTTAGCTTCTTCCAACCACTACTCCAAGCCGAAGTATTCTTCGCTTTACCAATCTTCTCAAACTGTCTATGCATCGCTTCCATCTCATTTTGTAGCTCAACATACTTCGCTTTCACCGTCTCTAACTCGAATTTCAACGTGTTGATATCTTTCTTCGCCGCAGCCCATCCTTCTTGGAACGACTGCGGTGTTGCTTCGATCAATGTTTTTCGGTTTGGTATCATTGGTTGGTATGTACCCATTGCTTCTCCTAAGGTTGTTGACTCCTTGTGTGATGTATTTGCTAAGGCATTGCTGATTTTGACTTGCTCCGAGAAGAGTACTTGGACCACAACGCGTAATGGTAATCGCTCGTTCTGAGCCGCGTGCATACAAGCGTCCATTGATAGCTTTTGACAGTCCATTACTCTACATAGTCGCTTCCTTTCGTGTTCTGACAATGTCGGATGCGCCTGTTCGTCAAAACAAACATGATCAAGTAAATCACTAACAACTAGATCTTTCGCTAAATATAAGTTTCATGAGCTTCCAACTCAAAACCAATTGCAGTAGAGTAGATTGGCCATGTTAGTTACATATTACTGAAATTCCTTGTCTCTTTCCGATATGAGATCTTTCTCCGTACTAAATTGTAGAGGTCAACATATTTACCGAAACCGAACCGGAAGATTCCGAAGGAGAAAAACGAAATCGAAACTAAACCAAATTTATAAAATATTTGAATGGTTTCAATATTTGAAAACCGAAAAATTGAACTGAACAGAAGCGAATCAAATCGAAATATTTTGGATTACTAAATGTGTATAAAATACTTAAAAATACTCCAAAAGTAAACATCCGAGTGATTAATTAATTGAATCGTAACCGAACCGAAATATTTTGAAAACCAAACGACTCGAATTTTCGAAAACTGAAAGAACTTACCGAAAAAACGAACCGAAATATTTTGGATAACTAAATGTATTTAACATACTTAAAAATACTCGAAAATACTATCTAAAAGCAACTACCCGAATGATTACTTAGTTCCATCCAAACCGCACCAAAATATTTTGAAAGCCGAACAATTCTAATTTTCGAAAACCGAAAGAACTCGAAAACCGAAAAGAACCGAAAACACGAATACAACCTACTAAATTATACTACCTTGAGATATGAATCGATTGCTCTGTATAAGCCATCGTCACAAGTCCTTGCAGATTCCGGTAAAGCCTCAGCCAAAACTTGAAACTTTGTTAATGGCAAGTTCCTATCTCTAGCCACTTCAGTGAGATAACTATCCACAAGCCTCGCCACTCTCATCTTCGCATTCTGATTATTGTTGTTGTTGTTACCATTGTTGTTGCTATTCGCTCTTGGGATTCCGGCGTCGGCGGCATACATAGACGGCGACGGCGACATTCGACTCGGACTCGAACTTTCCGTCTGTTCTTGAACAAGAAAATGTTCCAACAATCTCTGAACAAGATCAACATCGTACATTGTCTCTCCTTTGTTGTTATAACTCGGAATCAAAAGATCTTGAAGAGTCGCTTGTTCGAATTGCATCCCGACTCGTTTCTCAAGCTCCGTGATTAACGCCGGAGCTACTTTAAGCATGTTCGCTGCACGGAGGAGACGGAGGAGGAAGCTACAAGAGACTGAATCTTTCTGTGGAGGGATGATACTAATCAGAGACTCGACGATCATTCTTTGGTCTTTAGGGCTGAGTCCGGCGAGAGAAGCGACGGAATCTTGATGATGGCCGTTGGGTTTACCGGAGATCACCATGTGTAAACCGCCTTTCCAATCGGCGCCGGAGCTTCCTCCACTACTATTGCTTCCACAGCTAACACTCATTTCTTCTCCTCCTCCAATGGCTGAAACTGCAACTCTTCCTTCTTTGATCAAACCCGGAAGCCATTTTCCGGCGTAATGCATTATCGCAGCTCCGAGAAGCTCAAATCTCATACCTTTCACCTGTTTTCAAGCGTTTAAAATGGAGTATTGAGATATGCACACCAAGTGTTTGTTGAAATGCTAACGCACACCAAGTGTTTGTTGAAATGCTTGAGAGACGAAAAGTACCTTTATTGCAGTGATTACACGAACGAAATGATCGATTCTCAAGATAGCAACATCTTCAAACCACCAATCCGGAGGAACAGTTTGGCTATTGTTGTTCCTACTCGGACTACAATACAAACTCGAATCTTTCGATTCGTTCCATTTCGGGCTAGAACCCGCTAAATGCGCGGTAGATGGAGACGGAGATTTCCCGGTGTAAGCCCATCTAATACCTTTGGGGTTACTACAAGCTTTCCAAGCAATGGACTCACTGCATCTTCTCACAATCTGAAGATTCTCAGCCCAAGGTGAGAGCTTCTCACAGTTCTTTAGTACTAAGATCGAGTCTCGCCATGAAGACAGAACAACATAGCTTAGAAAAGCTTCTGTCTTGAAGATTAGATTCCCTTCTTCAAGATCCTCTGTCATCTCAAGATACTCAGCTGCACAACGTAGACCTGATATGTTAGTTGCCGTGAGATCCACGGGAACTCCATAGCAGAACTTGGAAGCAAGCTCAAATGCTTCTGGTCCTCCAGGGAGCTCATCGAGAATAAGTATCGTCGGGTCAGGTTCTCGCGACTCGTAGATCAATCTGTTCATCTTCCCGCTCCGCGACAGCAATGGAAACTAGAGGAAAACAAAGAAACAGAGACATATCAAATCCATAAAACTTGTAATAACATAGATTCAAGAACATGTTTTCACCTTGTGCAAATGAAAGTTCATATCGCCGATTTTAACCAGAAGATCACTGGGAATATCCGTAGCAACAAACCTATTCAAATCAAAAGCAAAGGTTTTTGATATGAATCATAACTTCCTTAACAAGTAAACATCTTCTTTAGGGTATTACCAAGATTGTCCTCTAAGCTCAAACCCATCAGTCTTAACACCTCCATGCTTGTTAGAACTCGAAACTTCATCGCTATACTCTCTTCCTCCTCTTCCTATAACCCCGGAATCGCTTTCAGATTCCCACATAATTTACACAAAGATGGAAGCAAGAAATGACCAAGAGAGAGTGATTTTAAACAAACAGTTTCAAGAAAGAGAGAGATTGATTAGTTCTTGATTATAAAGATGAAAGAGAGAAGAGAAGAGATTACATCCCCACATGGGATGCTTTGAGAGTGTTTGGAGCTTTCTCTGAATTGTCTATTTTCTCAGAGAGATTTTTTTTTTGCTTCAAAACCAAAGTCTCTCTCTCTCTCTCTCTCTCTCACTCTCTCATATATCAAACAGCCTGTGAAGTAATGGGCTTTAAACTCTCTGCTTCTCAATTATCATAGCTCTCTCAAAATATATACTTTTTTGTAGTTATATAATTTTTGCCCATTCTTATCATATTAATACTTACCTGTCTTTTTAGATTTTTACATAACATTATTGAAGTATTATGATGGTTGTGATATGTTTTTTTCAGTGAATGTATGAGTTGGTTAAAAAAAAATGAAAGATTTGGTTCATCCAAAAAAAAAACATGAGAGGGACAAGTTGGATGGTGAGTGTCATTAACTATGACAATGTCTTGTTCCTTCTCATTTGCTTGTTTGTTTTTTTGGTGATGTTGAATCATCTCTATGTATAAATTCTTTGCTTCTTTGAGGCTTCTTATGTGTCCACTTTCCTAAATTTTTGAGACTCAATTTTTTGCATATATCTCCTCTTACTTTCTTTCAAATCATTCCTCTTTCTTTCCTTATTATCTCTCCATGTTCCAAACACTACTTGAATTGATTGTTATGAAAAGTGATTAGTTATACCATCTAGAGAAAAGTTATATTCAATGTTACTAAATCCGGATTTAGACATGCAATTAATCCTTGAGAAACTTATGACTTTAGGAGAAGTGCCTTCAGTCAAGTGATTAAATGTTCACATGTGTGGATGTTCCCATCGGCATTCGACCTCTTGTTAATCACGTATAAGCATAAGTTAGGTAAACCACCGATTAGGGCCATCGAAATTTGAAGAATATTTTAAAAGTCACCAAAAGAATTCTATTATGATAATAGTTATATATATGTAAGACCACCAAAATTTATTTTATTAAAGAATGTTATCTAGAAATGTTTAACATATTTTAAAATATATATGCAATTAATATTCTTTCAAGTTTTAAATAATAAAATATCACGTAATAGAGTTATTTGACTACGCATCAAACTTTTCCATGTGACAAAAAAAAAGGTTAGATTTTACTCCTAGGGTAGTTGGTTGATGACATATAAAATCGAAGAGAAAAGTTGGAGGAAACTTAAAAGAGAGCATTCACACATAATGATTGTTCCTTCATACATAAATGAAGATAGAGAAATGAGTGGTCCTTAAGAATGTCATATATGCACAATTATATATATATATATATATAAGTCACAATCCTTCACTTAATTTGCAACTATCAATATAAATAGATCGATCGATTAGTTACAATCAAATTGTTATGATCGAGGCTATGATTTAATTTCTTATTGTAAGTTAAAAACTTATACATTAGTTTGATTACATCAATTTTTTATACAAAAAATAACTTTCTTTGCTTATAATACACATGATTTTATGATTGATGGTCTTATCCAAAGAACCAATCAATCACAATGTAATTACACTTACCTCCACATATCTAGTGTCCATAAATTACATAATAGCCACATCTTTGATCAGATTGTTATGATAATAAGTTAAATGGATATGAGGTCAATATTGTTTTTTGTCTACTGAAAATCCTAATTTGATCTTTATATATATACACAAATCAATAGCTTCATTATTTTTTTTCTTCTTTTTTATCATCAATCTAGTAGTTTAGTAGTTCCTTGAAAAAGACATCACCCCAGATTTGAATCCAGATAAATGATCTTAGCCAACAAAGATGATAACCACTGTACCACTTGTGCCGTTCCAATAGGTTTATTATATAAAATTGTATTATTGATGATGGAGGTGGTGGTGATAAATGCTCCACGTCGCCTTCATATGTTAAATACCACGAGTAATATTTGTCGGTTCCAACTAGACCGGATCTACTCATCCGACGGCTATTTGTACGTAAAGGGAAAATGTTTATGACAAAATCTAACGGTGAGGATCAATTTCAAATCTACTTCACTTTCGGTTATATTTGGGCTTTAAAAGTTTAGGTCTTTCTAAATTTTATTGGGTCGAATAAAAGATTCAAAAACGAAATTAAGATTATATCAAAACACTCTTTAAGGCCCATGTCATATTGTTGTCACTTCTCATTTTCTCATTGGGCTTAATTTGCTTACTAGTTAGTATCTAATATACATAAAGTACGTGAATGTTTGAAAAATCATTATGACATTAATTTAGGCATATTACCATACTTTTGGTGAATTGTTGCCGTAACATTTCATGTGTGTTATTTTTTTTCTTTTTTTTTTCGTCCAACTTTTTTATCACCAAACGGACGACAGCAGACCAATCTGATTGTTTAAAGCTCCGCATGTTCCTTCAATTTTGTGGTGGAGAAAAGTCAATCTGGAGACTTAATAATCAGATTACAATATCTTCGACATTCGTCCATCTCATATGTGTTTTTATTACTTTTTATATATTCAAAATTACATCGACTAAACTTTTTAATCTGGTTAAACTTGTAATGTTAGATCATGATTTTGTTTACTTTACTTTATTATCTTGCTTACTAGTAGAAAATAAATATTTATGTCTACACAAAATTATTATGATAAATAATTCTTTAAACTTTTTTGTTATGGTATTTTTATTTTTATCATGATTTATTTCCATTTGCAATAGTTTATTTATGTTTAGTGATTATTTTGGAATCCATTCACAATAGCTTATTCATTTAACGTTTAGCGAATTATATGTTCATCATAATATTATTTTGGAAACATGAAAATAAAATATATGAATCTGATAAACTCATAGAGATTAACACAAAAGAGAAAATAAATAATAATCCGATATAAAAAAAAGAGGAAAATTTTAAAAAATTAATAAAGAATCATCTCTCTGCAAATATCATAAGAATATAAATAACCAATTAAAAAATAATAATAATCTAAGACGCTTCAAATCCTCCGATCTACATGACCAAAACGGCAGCGGATAACATAAACGCGACGGATCCAAAGACGGCGAAGCTATTCGAAGCAGCACCACTCGCAGGACCGGGAGCTTCAGCCGGAGAACCGGAGATCGATGAAGGAGAAACAGTCGGCGAATCTACCGGAGAAACCGAAGGAGAATCAGCTAACGGCGGAGACGGAGGAGAAGTGGAGGATTCTGGAGTCAATGCTGGTGACATAGAAGGAGAAGTCGTTGGAGCAGGAGTCATCTTCTTAGGCGAAGGCGCGGGAGAGATCCGCCTATTTCCGCCGTTAGATGGAGCCGGAGCTGGAGATTGAGCCACCGTCAGTGAGATCAGAAGAGCGGCGAAAAGAAGAAACCCTAGAAATCTCGAAGAAGCCATTGAGAGAAGAAGAAGAAAAAAAAAGTTCGAATTGTTTTTTTTTTGATTCGAGTGTTTGTTGAATTGCTTTCTTCGTTAGATCTTAGCGACGAGTGCTTTATATAGAGAAGAAGAGGGGTCTACTAGAAGATGAATCTGAACCGTTGAAATGTATTAATTAGGACCGACTTTAATCTAACGGCTGATGTTTCATCCAGGTGGAGAAAAAGAGAAACGCGGACTACGGCGTTAACGGCTCTATGACAGCTGTGACTATAGAATCATGACCGTACACGTGTTCGTTTATAAACGCGTGATGGAAAAAAGAGTTATTTGTGATAAATTTTTATGTTTAAGATTTACATTAAATGTTTTTTTTTGAAATTAAAAGGGTTAAACCCAGGTGAATGATGAACTAGACCTAACCTCCTGGGTGTAAGGTCAGCCCACGGATAGACTCCCTCACTGGGTATTCAAATGGACCGAAAGCAAGGGCCCATATCCGTGTGGGTGAGAAGGAACAATGTGACTTAGTTTCTGCGTAGCAGGTGGATCGAACCCTGATGGTGTTTGCCACTAGGTCCCGTCTCTTTACCACCAGACCACAAGCCTTTCTCCATTAAATGTTATTATATAATTTAATCTTTTATGTATCTTTTCGTATATTGTATGATTTTGTATCTAAATAAATAATATCATTCTTCAATTGATTACGCGTTATTTTTCTTTTCTCTTTCAATTACGCGTTTTAAAGTTTGGCTAACCCAAATAATTTGGCAACTTCATAGGTCAAAATATTTATATGTTAGATTTATCTTTTATATTTTTCTAATAATTTTTCTAAATAAGCATCACGGAGACGGCAATGATTCTCGCGATGCCTCGCGTTATAGGATTTGACTATGGATTGAACAAAGAACTTGTGGATCCACCCGTTTCAATTTTTTTTTTTTTGTTACGGTTAAACCCATTAGCTCATGGGCTCATTTTAAATGACCCAATAAATCATAAGTGAAATGGGCTTTTGAATGGTTCCAAATGATTTCGAGTGGCTAAGATTCCTTATCCATTAGAAAATCTCAGTTTCGTCTTCTTCCTCATTAGCTTTCTTCTCTCTCTGTTCTCTTCCGCCTTTCACAGAACAGAACACCACCGTGTGATTCTGGCCAATGGAGACTTCTCTCGCAATCAATCACTCTTTATCTCGAATCAAACTCTCCCCTATCGTAAAGCCTCCTCCTTTCTCGTTCAAATCATCTTTTCCGATCAAACAGATCCGAAAGCATCTGTCTTTCCGAGCTATATCCGCCGTGCAAAGAAACTACGAAACCGCCTCCGTAGAAGACGATGAGGAGTCATACGGAGAAGTGAACAGAATCATCGGAAGCAGAGCGGCGGAAAGCGGCGCCGCCATGGAGTACTTAATAGAGTGGAAAGACGGACATTCTCCGTCGTGGGTTCCGTCAAGCTACATCGCAGCAGACGTTGTGTCGGAGTACGAGACACCATGGTGGACCGCCGCGAGAAAAGCCGACGAAGAAGCCCTTTCAAAGCTTTTGGAATCAGACGACGGTCGCGACGTCGACGCCGTTGACGAAAACGGAAGAACGGCGCTTCTGTTCGTCGCGGGTCTCGGTGCCGACAAATGCGTTAAGCTTCTGTCGGAAGCCGGAGCAAATCTTGACCACCGTGATATCAGAGGAGGCTTAACGGCGCTTCACATGGCGGCCGGTTACGTTAAACCGGAAGTAGTGGCGGCGCTAATTGAGCTCGGAGCTGATCCGGAAGTTGAAGACGACAGAGGATTAACACCACTTGAACTCGCGAGACAGATTCTGACGACGACACCTAAAGGAAACCCGATGATGTTTGGTCGGAGATTAGGATTAGAGAAAGTGATCAATGTTCTTGAAGGTCAAGTGTTCGAGTATGCAGAAGTGGAAGAGATTATAGAGAAACGAGGGAAAGGCAAAGACGTTGAGTATTTAGTCAAATGGAAGGACGGTGGAGATTGCGAGTGGGTGAAATGTGTACACGTGGCGGAAGATGTGGTGAAGGACTATGAAGATGGGGTAGAGTATGCTGTAGCGGATAAAGTAATGGGGAAGAGAATGGGTGATGATGGGAAGATTGAGTATCTTGTGAAATGGATTGATATGGATGATGCTACTTGGGAGCCTCAAGAGAATGTTGACACTAGTCTTGTTCAATTATATGAAGAGTCTCTACTTGTTAATGGTCCAACGGCCACCACAAGTCAATGATTTTGCTTTGTTTTTGTAATGAAATTGCTATTCACAAAAAGGGTTTGCAGGGCACTAAATCAACTATTTAATCATGTTCAAGTTGGAATAGTATTAGGATGAGTGACATTTCAAAAAGTGAAATTTGGAATCGTGCGAACTGTAACACCTGACTCACTTGACCGAGCCGACAAGTTACATTTGTAAATAACGACTTTTCAAAATATGAATAACTCAATAAATGCATTTGAAATCAGCATGAGACTCGTCTTGAACCTTCACTAACACCTGAAAAGGGGGAAAACGAGGAAAAAGGGGGAAAGAAGGGGTGAATAACACACAATCATTCAGTGAGGGAGGTCATGTCTGGCCACATGATTCCGGCCACTACTAAACAACCCGCATGCGGAAATACTAACTCTAGAACATGCATCACGTATCATGCTCTCAAACAACAAACACAAAAAGCATTCACATTCTCATACCAAACACTTCTCACATAACACATTTCCAATAATTTTAATAACATGACACTTAAGCTGACCGTCACCTCGAAAGGTCGTATGCCACCTTGGGCTCGTCAACCGGTTTATGGGCTTCGACGGGATCGCCATGTCCTCGTCCTCAGTCCACTTCACACAATTCAACATATACTAACCACATCACATCTTAACAGTAAGATGCCATATCATCAACCATCATTTATCATCACAATCGATTATCATGAAACAATCATTATCAAACAACAAATAATCTCCTAGACCTAGCATTTACGAATACAACTTGCAATAGTACTGAGAATTCACAGATCGCACTCTCACCTTTGCCTTAAGGTTGAAAAGTGTCTGAAAAATAGCGGTCAAAGCGATTGAAACGTTGTTCTGGCGATCTGAAATCGTGTTCTGAAATCTGGCGTTTGGCGTTCTCTGAAACTGTGTTTGTGTTCAAAAGGAAATTAGGGTTTCTGGTTTGACATAACAAGATGATTCTTGGCCAGAAAGCAACGTGAATAACTTCTGATTCGTACCTCTAATTAGGATTCCGATAATTGCTATGGATTCCTTGCAACAAGATATTTCTAGAGACATCTTACTCATCTTCTAAATCTCTCTGGTTCACCGGGAAACCTTCTCGTAAAATCCCTCCGTGAATCTTGAAAAACATGTTTCAGACTTAGTATTTCTGGATTCAGAAAATAGTGGTTTTTTTGCCAACTTTAAGATCAAATACCTAACGTAGATTACCTCTGAATTTAGTATCCTTGGTGCCTATAGAAAGTTGGGAACATCGGCTTTTGAATGATACCAAGTTCGTCACCTACCACCTTCTGAATCAACGGGAAATCGTCCGTCAATATGCCTCTGTAAAGCTGGAAAATCAATTCTGAACAGATTTCAGAAAACATAATGATTTTCTCTCAACTTGTAGATCAGATTGCAAATGGAGTTTACCTTGGATTTGAGATTCGAAAGTTGATGTCTCTTATTTGCAACGAGATCTATCACTCCAATCTAAACTTTTCACTTCCTACCTTCAGGTTTGACGGGAAAATTCTCCACAAGACGCCTACTAGCACAAGTTTTTCACTGAGGGTCTCAGCGGTTGACAACTACGATTTTGGTGATTTTGGCAGAGCTTCGCTGTCAATTTTGTCTATTAAACTCTTCTAGGTTGAGCTTCCTTTATATAGTAGATGGAGCTTAGGGTTGAGGATCACCAAAATTACCAAATTGCCCTTAATTAGAGTTTCGACCTAAAACATGGTTTTACGTTTAGAGCTTGATAGTTTTCTTGGGATCGGGCCGTGACACAAACGAAAACAAACATAGGAAAAGATCGCGTGGTGATTTGTATAGACACTAAATCAACTATTTAAAGCTTTCCGAAATAGCCATTCTAACCGACGGATAGAGTGCACATGCGGATCCAAAGACCCTGTCTGAACACACAGAAAAGACGGATGAAGATGTTACAATTACTCTACTCTCAAATGACACCAAATTCTGTCTTACGAAATTTCTTCACTTTTCTGATTACATTCACTCTTTAGTGATCTAAATTAGATATCTATTTGGAATTTTGGACATTAAGAGAATCTAGCTCGAGAACAAGGATTCAAACTCATCTCTATTTTCACATCTTTGATAATTGCAATCTCAATTTAGATGCTCAATTTTGTTGGACGTCTTTCATCATTGTCTTATAGATTAGTTTTTCTTTTGACCATCAATTGAATCGACGAAATGGGATCCATAGTTAAATAATGTTATTAAGCTGAGCTACACGATTTAGTAGAGTCGAAATCTAGTGGAAATGTGAACGAGGAACGTCAATAGATAATCAGATTTTGGTTAATTAATCGTTGAATTTTGAACCAAAATAAGAAGTGGTTCGGTTAAGTTAAAATATGGTTCCGGTTTAAAAAGGAAGAACCAATGACTTTATTAAATTCAGTTTTGATTTCACAGTCTTCTTCACATCCACTCATCATTTGCTCTCCGGCGACAAAACACAGCCACTGACGGAAAACTAAATCAATTCGCCGGCGATGGAGAGCTTCGCGCTTCACTCCCTCTCCACCTCCGCTAGTTCCGCCTCCTTCTCTCATCATCCCTCACGCCTCGCTCTCCTCCGCCGTATCTCATCCAGATCTCCGCCTTCAACCATCTCTCTCCGATCTCACTCCGTTCAACCTCTCAGCTTCCCTCTCCTCAAACCAATCCCTCGTTTCTCCACACGAATCGCCGCCGCACCACGAGATGAAACTCCTCCTCCTGCGCCTTCAGATTCTCAGTCTCCTCAACCGCCGCAAGGGGCAAAACTACTTCCTCTGATTCTCTCCGTCTCCGTCGGTCTAATCCTCCGATTCGCCGTCTCTGTACCGGAAGGAGTCACACCACAAGGTTGGCAACTACTCTCAATCTTCCTCTCCACAATCGCCGGTCTAGTCCTCGGTCCTCTCCCCGTCGGAGCTTGGGCTTTCATCGGCCTCACCGCGTCAATCGTAACAAAAACTCTTTCATTCTCCGCCGCTTTCTCAGCCTTCACAAGCGAAGTCATATGGCTAATCGTAATCTCATTCTTCTTCGCTCGAGGCTTCGTCAAAACAGGTCTCGGCGATCGAATTGCTACTTACTTTGTGAAATGGCTTGGGAAGAGTACTTTAGGTTTATCTTATGGACTTACTCTCAGTGAAGCTTTGATCGCTCCTGCAATGCCTAGTACGACGGCGAGAGCCGGCGGCATTTTCTTGCCGATCATCAAATCGCTTTCGCTCTCCGCCGGAAGCAAACCCGGAGACTCTTCTTCGAGAAAGTTAGGATCTTACTTGATCCAATCACAGTTCCAGGTTTAGTTCTTGACTTCTTGTTTATGCTCTTTGATCAGAAGAAGAAGAAGAAGAGAGAGCTATTGTGTGAATCTGCCTAACTTTTCTTGATAATTTGAAGCAAGATCTTCAAACAAAGAAGACTTCTTGATCTGTTTCTATGTTATGTTTTTGACAGTGTGCCGGAAACTCTAGTGCTCTTTTCTTGACTGCTGCAGCTCAAAATTTGTTGTGTCTCAAGTTAGCCGAGGAGCTTGGAGTAGTGATCGTTAACCCGTGGGTTTCGTGGTTTAAAGCGGCGAGTTTACCGGCAATCATATCGCTTCTTTGTACTCCGCTTATTCTTTACAAACTTTATCCACCGGAAACCAAAGACACGCCGGATGCTCCTGGTATTGCTGCTTTGAAACTCAAGCAGATGGGGCCGGTTACTAAAAACGAATGGATCATGGTCGGTACAATGCTTCTCGCTGTCACTCTTTGGATCTGCGGGTAAAATTCTTAGGTAACTTTCATCTTAGTTTGTATCGTAAGGCCGGTTAAAATGGTTAATATTATATGCAGAGAGACTCTCGGAATACCAAGTGTTGTAGCTGCTATGATCGGTCTATCTATACTTCTTCTCCTCGGTGTTCTTAATTGGGACGATTGTCTAAGCGAAAAATCAGCGTGGGACACGTTAGCTTGGTTTGCTGTCTTGGTGGGAATGGCGGGACAGTTAACGAACCTCGGTGTTGTGACATGGATGTCTGATTGTGTAGCGAAAGTTATTCAATCTCTCTCCTTGAGTTGGCCTGCTGCGTTTGGTCTTCTTCAAGCAGCTTACTTCTTCATTCACTACCTTTTCGCAAGCCAAACCGGCCACGTTGGAGCTCTCTTCTCGGCTTTTCTTGCTATGAATATAGCAGCAGGTGTTCCGGGGATTCTCGCTGCACTTGCTTTAGCTTATAACACTAATCTTTTTGGTGCTTTGACTCATTATAGTAGCGGTCAAGCCGCTGTCTACTATGGAGGTATATCTTATAGCTCGTTCTCTCTCTCGTTATGGTTAAGTCTTTATCTCTAAATTTGCGTTTTTCGACAGCGGGTTATGTTGATCTTCCTGATGTATTCAAGATTGGATTCGTGATGGCTACGATCAATGCGATCATTTGGGGAGTAGTTGGAACTTTCTGGTGGAAATTTTTGGGTCTCTACTAAGAGCTTAACAGAAAGCACCTGAAGAAGTTGTTCTTGGATCATTTGGTTTCGAAGTTGTAGTTAGAGAATCGGACAAACTTTGTCAGATAGACACACATAGAGATCTGTCTTGATTTGTTGTTTCTCTTTTGAAATATGCTCATTTTTAAAAGAAAGACAATATTTTGAAAGCCGACCCGGACAACGAACCGTATTATCTTCCGGTCATCGGATTTCTGAGTCTATCCGGATCGACCGTGGGTCGCGGGTTTTTCCGGATCTCTGTCAAGCGGATTTTGGAACTAAAATCGGACTCTATTAGTGACTGGATCTCGGGTCAATCGGTTGAAGCAAAAATCTATAATATAAAAGATAGCCAATTCTCTCCAATAATGCGCCACATCACCAATTTCGGTTGATTTGAAGATTATAAGTCTCACTATTTAATTTAAAACTATTGAAATTAATTGTTCTATTAATATAATCTACTAAATCAATATCTAACATGAGAACACAAAAATCATTTTATTTATTTTGAAGATTTTAAGTTTATAATTAAAGAATACTAAAAATTGTTCTCTAACGAATCAAATAAATTTAACAAAAAGAAAAAAAACACAAAAATTGAGTTTAAATTATATTAGTTTTAACAAACCTGTTAATTATAATATTTGGTTTTACTTTTTCTAAAAAATGAAAACAATTACAAAATACAATAGCCCAATTTAGCTATTGTATGGATAAATTGATGTGTATCAGTTTTTTGAAATTTTTTTGAAATGAACATCTTATTCGATTATCATGATGAAATAAATAAAACGAAATAGATTAACTAATTGGCTAAAGTTTTCGAATTAATTTTGAATTTTTTAAATTTTTTGGCTAATTAAAAACTCATATTTTATGCAAAGTTTTGTTATACAAAAAAAATAAGTGATCCAATAATCCAAAAAGACTTAACAACGAGCTGATGATAATCTTGAATGATGGACACAATTTAGAAAAGAACATGAGATACTAATAATCGTTAAAAGAATAAATTACATGAAGAGATTAACGAGCATATAAGCTAGACAAAATCTTGAAAAATTAATGTTCCCACTAGAAAAATTCTAAAACATAAATATTTGTAAAAATGATGATAAATAAGTTTAAAAAACAAATCTCGCGCATAGCGCGGCTATTCATCTAGTTTCTTTTAATGTATGCTAAACTTATTTTCATAGTATATGACATCGTATTAACGAGTGATTTAATAAAACTACACATTTCACCTAAATCAATGGACTAACCTCTTTAAAATTTATATTATATGTAGAAATGAGAACAATTAAGGTCCCAAACCTCTTTAATCTTCAACCTATGTCAGTATTAGATGCAACTATCCATTAAAACAAAAATATCATATTTTTCTAATTTATCTTAAAATTTGTGGGTTAACCCCTACGAAAAAATACATTTTTTTTGAAAATGAGATATATATGTTGCATCACTAAGTTTAGTCTCTTTGTAAAAAATACCTAACCACATTCTAAATTTCTTTTAATGTATGCTAAACTTATTTTCATAGTATATAGGCATCGTATGAACGAGTGATTGAATAAAACTACATATTTCACCTAAATCAATGAACTAACCTCTATAAAATTTATATTTTATATAGAAACGGGAACAACTAAGGTCCCAAACCTCTTTAATCTTCAACATATGTCAGTATTAGATGCATCTATGCATTAAAATAAAAATATAATATTTTTTAGTTTATCTTAAAATATGTGGGTTAACATCTACGAATAGATCAATTTTTTTTCCAAAGAATGAGATATACATGTTTATTATCTAAAGAAACGAAGACACAAAAGGTTCCAAACCTCTTTGACCATCATCCTATGTAAGTGAATGATGCAACTATGCATTAAAACAATATTGTCATTTTTTTTTTGAATTTTTCTCAAAATCAGTGGGTTAACCCCTACAAAAATATAGAGTTTTTAGTAAATGCTTTATATACTAAAGTTTATACTCTTTAATGTGTTAAGTTACATGGGCTTCCAACTCAAAACCAATTGGCAATGAGTAGAGAGGCCCATATCACTTATATATTAGTTATGATCCCTTGCAACTTCCGAGGTGGGATACTTATCCCTAATACGCCCCCTCGAGATGATGGCTCTCTTGGCCAGAAATCTCGTTATGTTTGGGTATGGATCGATGGACCAACTTTTGGGTCAAATCGATTGGATCAGGTTGAATTGTTTGGATCTGGGCTCTGATACCATGTAAGTTACATGGGCTTCCAACTCAAAACCAATTGGCAATGAGTGGAGAGGCCCATATCACTTATATATTAGTTAGGACCCCTTGCAACTTCCGACGTGGGATACTTATCCCTAATATAATGTTGTTTAAAAATTTCTAACCACATTCTGCATTTATATTAATCTATGATAAACTTTCTTTCATGGAAAATGGGCATCGTTTCTATTTTCAAACAATTAATTTAATAAAACTTCATATACGGCCTAAATAGCCGGACTAACTGCTATAAAATCTCTATTATCTAAAAAAACGGAGAGAACAAAGGTTCCAAACCTCTTTGACCATCATTATATGTAAGTAAAAGATGCAACTATGCATTAAAACAAGATTGTCATTTTTTTTTGAAATTTTCTCAAAATCAATGAGTTAAACCCTACGAAAATATAGAGTTTTTCGGTAAATGCTCTATATAGTGAAGTTTATACTCTTTAGTGTCGTTTAAAAATTTCTAACCACATTCTACGTTTATATTAATCTATGCTAAACTTTCTTTCACGGTAAATGGACATCGTTTCTATTTTTTTAACAATTAATTTATTAAAACTTCATATACGGCCCAAATAAGTGGACTAACCGCTACAAAATCTCTATTATCTAATGAAACAGAGACAACAAAGGTTCCAAACCTCTTTGACCATCATCCTATGTAAGTGAACGATGCAACTATGCATTAAAACAACATTTTCATTTTTTTTGAATTTTTCTCAAAATAAGTGAGTTATCCCCTACGAAAATAGAGTTTTTCGGTAAATGCTCTATACACTGAAGTTTATACTCTTTAGTATCGCTTCAAAATTTCTAACCACATTCTACGTTTATATTAATCTATGCTAAACTTTTTTNNNAAATTTCTAACCATAATCTACGTTTATATTAATCTATGCTAAACTTTCTTTTATGGTAAATGAGTATCGTTTCAATTTTTTTAACAATTAATTAATTAGAACTTCATATACGGCCAAAATAAGTGGACTAACCACTATAAAATCTCTATTATCTAATGAAACGGAGACAACAAAGGTTCCAAACCTCNAGAGACAACAAAGGTTCCAAAAACTCTTTGACCATCATCCTATGTAAGTGAAAGATGCAATTATGCATTAAAACAACATTTTCATTTTTTTGAATTTTTCTCAAAATCAGTGAGTTAACCCCTACGAAAATATATAGTTTTTCGGTAAATGCTCTATATACTGAAGTTTATACTCTTAAGTTTCGTTTCAAAATTTCTAACCACATTCTACATTTATATTAATCTATGCTAAACTTTATTTTACGGTAAATGGACATCGTTTCCATTTTTTTAACAATTAATTTATTAAAACTTCATACACGACCTAAAAAGTGGACTAACCACTATAAAATCTCTATTATCTAATGAAACGGAGACAACAAAGGTTCCAAATCTCTTTGACCATCATCTTATGTAATTGAACGATGCAACTATGCATTAAAACAATATTTTCATTTTTTTTGAATTTTTCTCAAAATCAGTGAGTTAACCCCTACGAAAATATAGAGTTTTTCGGTAAATGCTCTATATTCTGAAGTTTATACTCTTTAGTGTCATTTCAAAATTTCTAACCAAATTCTACGTTTATATTAATCTATGCTAAACTTTTTTTCACGGTAAATGGGCATCGTTTCCATTTTTTAACAATTAATTTATTAAAACTTCATATACGGCCTAAATAAGTGGACTAACCGCTATAAAATCTCTATTATCTAAAGAAACATGGACAACAGAGGTTCCAAACCTCTTTGACCATCATCCTATGTAAAGGAACGATGCAATTATGCATTAAAACAACATTTTCATTTTTTTTTAATTTTTACTCAAAATCAGTGAGTTAACCCCTACGAAAATATAGAGTTTTTCGGTAAATGCTCTATATACTGAAGTTTATACTCTTTAGTGTCGTTTAAAAATTTCTAACCACATTATACATTTATATTAATCTATGCTAAACTTTCTTTCACGGTAAATGGACATCGTTTCTATTTTTTTAACAATGAATTTATTAAAATTTCATATACGGCCTAAATAAGTGGACTAACCGCTATAAAATCTCTATTATCTAAAGAAACGGAGACAACAAACGTTCAAAACCTCTTTGACCATCATCCTATGTAAGTGAACAATGCAACTATGCATTAAAACAACATTTTCGTTTTTTAAAATTTTTCTCAAAATTAGTGAGTTAACCCCTACGAAAATATAGAGTTTTCCGGTAAATGCTCTATATACTTAAGTTTGTAATCTTTACTGTCGTTTAAAAATTTCTAACCACATTCTAGGTTTATATTAATCTATGCTAAATTTTTGTCTCTATTATCTAAAGAAACGAAGACAACAAAGATTCCAAACCTCTTTGACCATTATCCTATGTAAGTGAACGATGATGCAACTATGCATTAAAACAACATTTTCATTATTTTTGAATTTTTCTCAAAATCAGTGAGTTAACCCCTACG
>OVAN01000287.1:0-68149 GCA_900406275.1 Anastatica hierochuntica | reverse complement strand
CGCATGTTCTCCGGGACCTGATCCAGGGCTGCCTGGGTTTCGGGAGCTAGAAATAATTGGTCTTGAACCTCGGGAATCCGCCTGGTATTGTCATCTCCATGAACTCCTGGGAGAGCGGGGTTGGTTGATCCGTCGGCTCCGTTGTTTCCCGACATGTTAACCTGAAAGCAAATAACAAGGAGAACGGAATTCGAGAGAGTAAAATCGGCGTAAAAACTTACACGATTGGTTGATGTAGCAAGGCGGAAGCAAACCCCCCTCTTTCTAGCGCCAATTGATGGATCTAGAGTCCACACAGAATATGGGGTGCAAGATTTGTCGTAATATTCCGAAAGAGATGGTGCTTTATTGATTGTAATCAGAATTTTACAAGAGTTTCGAGCTTAATTTCTAAAGAGAAAAATCCCTCCCTTTCTTCGAGCTCCTCCTTCTTCCTTTATACTCTTCTAGCTCTTGTAACCCCCGAGTTATTGCGCATTTATTCCTCTTGTTAATGTTGATTCTTCCGTTTTGATTTCTCCTAGCTTTGAATTTCATGGGCCTTCTCTTTTCTCTTTCGATTTGGGCCGAATATTTCTAGGTGGGCCTTTGTGGCCCGCCCGCATATTGGCTCCCTAACCGATTCTCGGGTCGGTTAACTCCTAACCGGATCCGGGTGTTAACCACCTCCTCCAGACACATATCACGATCTAAATTAAACAGTGACATATGTCGAAATCCGATGAGTTACAATTTCCCTACGTATCGCGTTCACGTAGAACGCGTTCAACTATATATAATAAGATTCTATCACTTTCGTCGGATTATTTTATTTTATTCAAAAATTTCAACATTTTTGCTCTTTCCTTCGATTACATTCTAAAAAAACTGAATACTCGAATTACAATCAATGATGAAATACATACAAGTTGTTGGGAGCGCCAACTTTCTTGATGATCGAAGTTACCAAATACTCCGTTTCAAATTAAAAAAAGTTTTAGACAATTTTATTTTTTGTTAAAAGATGTTTTAAGTTTTCCATGCAAATTAAATACGTTTTTTACCCTTTAGATTATTTGTATTCTAAATTTTTAATTTTCTATTAGTTATATTATGATTAGTTAGATAATAAATGATATTTTAGTTTATACTCAAATCTAGAAAAATAATAATTTTTTAATTCAAATATATATGCCAAAACCTTATAAATCTTTTATATTGAAACAAAATGAGTATATTACTGGCTAAATAAATTCGAAATTATTCACAAAAATTCTCTTCTTTTTTTGGTTAAAGCATTCATAAATCACGGCAGAAAATTTCATTAGTTTAATTTCCACATAAAATATTTTCTTAACTATGTATATATCATTATATTGAACTCGAGATATACTTATGAGTTTTATTGTAAACATTGGCAACTAAATATTTAACCATAACCCTTGATTAATAGACAATTTAAATGATTGCTCAAGAGATTGAGAGAACCTCATTGGAGCTTAATCTTTACCTCTACTTTTAATTTTATCTGTTTCTTACAAGTTTCAAAGAACTCATCCTTGTTTGGTTTTTACTAAATTAATAAAAGAATGTCTCAAGTTAAATGAATTGACTATCATATTAGTAGGTGAAATAATTCAACTGAGGTCAAATCCTACTGATTATGTTATTTTTCTTTCACCTTTACTTGAAGGAAATTCAAGATAATAATAATTAAGGATCATGTTACATATCTTTAATCTATCATTCCTACCAAATTTCCTATATAATATATGGTCATATATATCTAAAAACGAATACATATATAATGTTCCAAAGTTCTCATGATATAAGTAGTGGGCACAATTGTTGCATCACATATACGATTAAAATGTTATAGTAAATTTCAAAGTATTTTCTTTTGACATAAAATAGAAAATCAAATGTTTTGATAAACAACAAGCATAAACTTATCAAATTCCTAAAAGTTATTTTGGATCATAAACCAACTAATAATGAGATAACTAAAATCACATGAGTAAATTTAATCTAATCTGCCTGTAACTTACTGTTTTATTTTATTTTATTTTATTTGAGCGGGTCTTGTGGTCTGGTGTTAGTGGACGGGTCATGGTTGTCAACACAATCCGAGTTCGATCCTCTTGCTCATCCACGCGGATAGGGACCCTTGCTTTCGGCCCATTTGAATACCCAGTGTGGGAGTCTATCCGTAGGCTGGCCTCATAGCCAGGTTAAGTCTAGTTCGTCATCGACCTGATTTAACCATTTATTTAAAAGGAATCCTCAAAAAGTTTTCTTTATGTAAGAACAAAAAAATACCTTTTTTCTTTTAAAGCTTTAACCTCCCGAGTATAAGAATAAATCTTCTTAAGTTCCAATTATATAGTTATGGTAAAGAATGTTAAATTTCTTTAAAAGAAAATTTTCAAAATTTCAAACGTAAAACTTTCCATTTACGAGATTGCAAAGCAATACTTTCCATTTTGAGAACAAATTTAAGAAGTATGTATTTATGGAACTTCAAGTTATAAATCATATCAAGCTTTTAATGTGATTATTCGGGTTCTAGATTCGTTGTTCAGCTTTATATAATAAGATACATAGATCCGAGCTAAATCTTCTAAATTCAAAGAAAGATTGTTTTGGGGGGAGAGAGGGATGTGTAGATGATTGGGTAATGCAACTTAAGTGAGTCACTCATACAAAAGTAAGAATCAAGATTGGAGAAAGGAGAGAGAAAGAGTTTTTCAAGCCCTTTAAGGATTCTCTTCTCTGTCCCTTCACACACATATCTCTCTCTCTCTAAACTTCTTTTCTTCTACTTGAAACAAACTAGAGATATTAGAGAGAGAGAGAGAGAGATAAGAAGGAAACACAAACAAATTCTCTTTGACCTTTGTTTGTTATATAAACCAAATTTGCACAATTCCCCATAAACACCATATTAAGAAACTTTGGTGTAGAGAGAGAGAGAGAGAGATTATAATGGTGACTCATAAGAGGATTCATAATCCTCAAAAACCAACATATATTTGTATTATCTTGTTTTTTTCTCTATTGTCTTCTCTCTCTCACCATGTAAGAGCATCATCATCATCATCATCATCATCATCATCATCATCAATATTCAATCTTCCTCTACCACACCAACACCCATTCCCTGAAGATGTTGTTCTTAATCTTCAAAGGTATATAACATTATATTCCTTGTGGGTTTTTCTCATTCTCAAGTATTATCAATCTCAATTTCAAAAAGTTTGAATTTTTATAAAATCCTCTGTTTCAAAAAACAGAGCATATCACCTTCTCTGTTTCAAAAAAACAGAGCATCATCATCTTCTCTGTTTTCTTTAACAATGCAGAAAACTCAATGACTCTCTCTATAGAAGAAACCTTCTTCCGGCGGCGGCGGCGGCTCCGATACCTTCTTGTATCACCGGAAACCCAATCGACGATTGTTGGCGATGCGATCCAAATTGGTCGGAAAATCGTCAACGACTCGCTGATTGTTCAATTGGATTCGGACAAGGAACACTCGGAGGTAAAGGTGGTAGCTTTTACCTCGTCACCGACTCATCCGACGACGACGCGGCGAACCCAATTCCCGGAACACTTCGTCACGCCGTAATTCAACCGGAGCCACTCTGGATAGTCTTTTCCGGCGACATGGGTATCAAACTAAAACACGAGCTTATCGTCGGAAGCTACAAAACCATCGACGGAAGAGGAACGAACATTCAAATCACCGGCCATGGCTGCATCACGATTCAACAAGTGAGCCACGTCATCATCCACAATGTTCACATTCACCATTGTAAACCTTCCGGTAACACTATGGTCGCTTCGTCGCCGACCCATGTCGGATTCAGAGGAGTCTCCGACGGCGATGGAATCTCAGTCTCTGCTTCGCATCACATTTGGATTGATCACTGCTCTCTCGGTTACTGTGCCGACGGACTCATCGACGTCATACTCGCTTCCACCGCCGTCACGATCTCCAATAACTATTTCTATCAACACGACGAAGTTATGCTCTTAGGTCACGACGACCGGTAAAAATATTTTTCAACTTTTTAAAATTAAGGACAGAACTTTTGAAATTATCAATTTAACCCAAATTTTGCGGATTTTCGTTCATGATTTTTAAAAGGTACACGGCGGATTCGGGGATGCAGGTGACAATTGCGTTCAACCATTTCGGGGAAGGGCTCGTGCAAAGGATGCCGCGGTGTAGGCACGGTTATATCCACGTCGTGAACAATGATTTCACGGCGTGGGAAATGTATGCAATTGGCGGAAGCGCTAATCCGACTATCAATAGTCAGGGAAATCGTTATACCGCACCTATTGATCCTAATGCCAAAGAGGTAGCTACTACATTAACCCATCTATTTAACTAAAGAAATATCTTTTTCACAATAAATTACTTTTCATGCTCCGCAAAAAAATTGACATTTTTCACTCAAATTAAAAAAATTGTTAAAATGTCATATATGCTCTTCATTAATACATTTAAAAAAATTATTTATAAATTTGTATTGAAAATGTAAAACGATATTTTTGTAAAACATAATTAAAATCTTAAAACAAAATTTTTTATGAATAAGAGGGAGTATACTAAGCAATTTGAAATTATGGATTTCAATTTTTGTGTGGTCTTTTAATTATTTTTTTGATTTGGTAGATTGATTAATTATTAGAAATATTTTTTTTTTTCCAATAATTACGCGAAAGATATTTTCCAAATAGATATGTATTGGTAGGGTCGGTGAGCATTTTCTCCTAATGTGTTTAGTGGGCCGTCGGCGCGTAATCTCACGCGCCGGCATGAGCCTTATTTGCCGGTGACATTAGTTTGTCGTCAAGACGTTGACATATTAAATAACCTTACGTGCCAGAAAATCGCGTGGCTTTCACATGCTATGTTACCAGACCTGAGCATTCGGATATCCGGTCGTGTTCGGTTCGAATACCCAAAAATACTAATTTGTGTTCGGTTTATCCGAAGACGAGAACTACTTCAGCACAAAATCCATTTCGGGTTTTTAAAAAATATTTCGGGTTCGGTTTTCGGGTTTTCGGGTCATGGCTAATATTGTTACATGTGATATATTAGGTGACAAAGAGAGTGGACACAAACGAGAAACATTGGTCGAAATGGAATTGGAGGACGGAAGGTGACGTAATGGTTAACGGAGCTTTTTTTGTGCCGTCAGGCGACGGAGTTAGCCCGGCGTACGCCAGAGCCACCAGTGTTCAGCCTAAAACCGCGGCGATTATTGACCAACTCACGGTCAACGCCGGCGTTTTCGGCGATCCAAGGTATGCTTCTAACATTATCTACACTTCTTCTAGTACTAGTGTCTCATCCAACCAAACTAGCATCTTTTTTATTACGGTTTTGTCCATATTCTTTATTATTGAATTCTTTTTTATAAAATATGATTAGCATCAGCATTTTTAAAAAATAATACTATTCTTAATTTATAAAACATATATACCTAATTCTTTCATTATTGATAATAATTTATAGAGAAATTATAAAAAATAACTCAAAACCTCCTATTATTTAACTATCTATCCAAAAACTCATATTCTATCCTACTTTCTCTTCCTATCTCTCTCTAACTTCTTTCTACAAATCTAAATAATCATTTTAAGGTCGTATTTTCAGTAATGGATTCTAACAAATTATTTTGTTTTGTACATGTGTGATTTTTCTCACTTTACCTAAAATTTTATGGTTATGTTATTTACTAAGACTAATCATCTTTTTAAACCCTAAAAGAACTATATATGTTTTTGCAGTAAATATTCTTTTAAAAATTATACTTTTTTTAATGCAAAAGGGTAATACTTTTACTCTTTTTTTTCAAGAAATAGAAACATGACATGTTCTTGACACATAAATTGAAAATGTACATGTCATAAAGGTTTTTGGATTTTAAAGAAGTTACTAGTGAGTTATATACACACCAAAGTACAAAGACAATTTCCAAAAAATAGCAACAAAGACGTTAAACCATGAACATGCATAAAGCCATATCTTTTTTTATATTTCATGTTCAGAAAAAGATTCTTATTTTTCCTTTTATAAAAATCTATCTCACACGTGCGAAGTGTGTGGATCGAAGATCTAAACTTCTAAAAGATGGAAAAAAAAACTCAAAAAAGCTTTCTATAGTGTCTAATCTAATATGCTTTTCTTGATTCTTTGTCGTATTCCTTCATCTACATGCAAAATTAAAATTGAAAAAAACTATTAAAAATATTCATTTCCTTATTTCCATTACTTCACTAAATTAGGTTTAGTGGTTTTCTTTCTTTGACAATATGGTATATCTTTAAATCCCAACAAAGTAATAATACTATAAAATATATTAAAAAAAGATTCATGTCCTTATTAGCAAGTTCTTCACCAATTTAGGGTTTAGTGGTTCATTCTTTAGCAACTTGGTATATCTCTAAACCCCACTAATTGGTAGAACTTTAAGAAGAAGAAAAGAGATTCATTTCCTAATGAAAGAGTTCTTCACATATTTAAGGTGTGAATACACACTTAGGGTTTAGCTAACATATAGGTGATAAGACGTGTATATATGTGTGTGTATATATATCAGAACCGACTTTGAGAATTATGAGGCTTTAAACTTTTACGGTGTTAGAGGCGGAATTCCTTCAACATAATTTTTTTTCTTGTTTGGGAGTCAATCGTTCTATACATATTAACTTAAAAGATTTTGGAGGCTGAAACCAATGTTTCATCTCGCTATGTCATGACCGGTCCTGTATATTATACATATTATACATATATATTATAAAATTATACATATTTAATAAAGATGGGTTATATTCGAAATGTATTATATTCCCCTATTGGATCAACTACTTTACAGCAAAAAAATTTCCCTAGTGGGGAAGACTATAAAATTGTATATTGATTCGATTTACACTTAGATTAGATGTGTGTGTGTATATATACACTGAACTACTTGGTCTTGTATTTGATCACTTTAATAATCAAACTGTTAGATTTTAAGAATTTATTTGACTCTTCTTTGAAAAAAGTAAAAAGTATACGTAAGAAGGATGGCGGATTCTCTTAGCCATCTTGCTGTCAAAAGTTCTATATTCCTTGTCAGAATTACTTTAGTTTTCAATTAGATTTACTTGGAAATATAATTAGATTAGTTTTTGTACCAAAAAGCTAGCTAGCTAGTTATATATTTCAGGGTTTTTCTTTTATATGTGAAATTTTTAAAAATGTCATTAACGTATATATACATATATGGCGGTGGACATTCGGATTTCGGATCGGGTCGAGTTCGGATCCATTCAGGTTTTATGCATATATCATTAAGTTCAATTCGGATATTTTCATAATTCAGATAAGGTTTTCTACAGATATCATTAAGTTTGGTTCGAACATTTTCATAATTCGGAACGGGTTAAGTTCATGTATATTTGGGTTTAGGTCGAGTTGAATAACGTAAGAGAAACCGAATACACCCGAAATTATTTCGGGGTTCAGTTCGGATTCCGGTATTTTTCAAATTTTTTAAGTATTCAAGTTTCAGGTCGGGTTCATTGTAAGTTTATTTGGATTTTCGAGTGCATAGCCTCGTTCGACTATTTTCATAATTCAGATTTGGTTCGATTCAAATATATTTGATTTGGATCGAATTTATTAACATAAAAAAAACCCGAATATAATTTCCGGTTCGATTCATACTCACTTTTTTCGGATTTTCGGATTAGGGTTTTTCGGGTTGGTACGAAGCATATGCATGTGATGGTGCCACTTGTTTCCGTCATTACTTATCTCTTTTGACCTTTTTTTTCATTGATTCGCCCATTTTGATCTAATTAAGACTCATGTCACTGTTATAGTAGTATCTTTTGATACAACACACACACAAACAAATTATGATATTATAATATTTATTTTAATACAACACACTCACAGACAAATTATGATATTATAATATTTATAATGAGGATGATTATAAAATGTTGATAATATATGTATGGTTTGGTTTGGTGGGTGTAGTGGAAGAAACGGCCAAGGAGGAAATATTCCGGGAATCACGGACGGTGGTGGGACCATCACACGCGGTTACACTAAAGGTGGACCCGCCGGCGGCGGCGGCGGTGACGGAAGCGACGGTGACGATGGCTTTTTCTCAATGATATTTGGTAGCAATAACAATGCAGCGGTGGTTCTAAGACCGGGACAAGTTTGGTCAATTTTATTCACTATTATTTTACTTTGGTATATTATGAGATGATTAATTTTATTATTGGTTAAAAGGGTTTTTATTATTTATTTATGAGAAAAAGAAAACGAATATACATATATATATAGAGAGATAAATATACGTAGACACGCATTTGCAAGTTGTAAAATATGGGAAATGTATAATATATATATTTTAAATTTTTATTCTTGTTTTGATGGCTAAACTTTTCTTTGGTCCCATAAAAATTGGGGCTTATCAATTGGCTGGAGGAATCTTTATTTTAGTGTATGTACTATTTTATTTTAATTATATACTACTAGTCTTCTTTTTCTAATTTCTAAAAACAATTATTGTTGTGATGATTACTAATTTCTATTTTTTATTTGTAAAACAAATAAATATCTTATCAAACTCCTTAATTTTCTATTAGATGATTAGATCCTATTTTATGTAATCACTCATCACAATAATTGTTTTAGAAATTAGAAAAAGAAGACTTTTTGAGTAAGTCAATTAACTTCAAGAGGTTTTATCATCTTTGGATTTTTTTGGTCTTCCTTCAATTATTAGTTAAATCATATACAACAAAACACCATTTTAATTTGAAACACGATTTTGGCTAAATAGTTTAAGCAGTGATTAAACCGCGTTCGATTCAAGCTACTATTATAGATAAAATAAAAGCAATCAGTGTGTGAATGTGAAGTAAAATAAATTCTAGATAGATCTTACATCAATGTATCACGCTTTAGCATGTTTATCTTTATTTTCTCTTTTTTTTTGCATTTAACATATAAATTTATCAATAAAATCTCAGCGTTAAAAAAAAAATATTAAACAATGATAGGTCAAATAAATACAAAAAGATAGAAAAGTCATGAAAATGAAGTCTAATTGTATCATATTTGTGAACTAACCCAACTCTGTTTGTTCCGTAATTATGCTTTTGTCATCTGATTCCTTTGTATTTATGGTTATCATCCCTGACTATTTCATATTAGTAGCTTGAACCTCAATTTGTTATTGTAATTAAGAGTATAGTGGAGAATAGTGGCATTTGTGTAAATTAGTAGCTTGGAGAGCTCCCAAGCTCCCAAGCTTTCCACCTAGCTCCCGAGCTCTCCACCTAGCTCTCAAGCTCTCCACCTAGTTCCCGAGCTCTCCACCTAGCTCCCGAGCTCTCCACCTAGATCCCGAGCTCTCCACCTAGCTCCCGAGCTCTCCCCCTAGCTCCCGAGCTCTCCGCCTAGCTCCCAAGCTCTCCACCTAGCTTCCGAGCTCTCCACCTAGCTCTCAAGCTCTCTACCTAGCTACCTAGCTCCCGAGCTCTCCACCTAGCTCTCGAGCTCTCCACCTAGCTCTCGAGCTCTCCACCTAGCTCCCGAGCTTTCCACCTAGCTCTCAAGCTCTCCGCCTAGCTCCCCAGCTCTCCGCCTAGCTCTCAAGCTCTCTGCCTAGCTGTCTAGCTGTCCCGTCTACCTGAAGCTGACGACCTGGTGACCTGACGACCTGGCAACCTGACGAGCTGCCCAGCCGGAGGGATGACTAATGAGCGTACTAGAAGCGAAGACCTAGCCGCATAGCTGAATGAAGAAGCTCTCTCGGATAATCCCACCTCGCGAGCGATCACACATGTAAACATATTCCTCAGAAATCAATAAAGCTAAGACCTTTTTCGTATATTATACTGCAAATTGTGCACCCGGTATTTTGTGTGGATTTCGGATCCAACATATTGTTATATCATTCAATCATGCTTTTTTTCTGCTCTGCTGCCTCTATGCCCTTGACAAGAGATCAGGTACACACCGAGATTGCTGCCATAACACCTTGATAAAGAAAGTGTGTAATGTACTAATGTGCGAATGGTATCACGATGTGCAGGTCCTTGAAATGGAAAGCCAACTACTTAAGCATTTTAGCTTTCAAAAACATTCCTCAGAGCAGCGCAAGCCTCTCGCCTGGTAACGCATTTTGCAAGTTGCTCATCTATCCCTTCTCATTAAAAACATTGATAATTTAATCAGTATTTCATCTGATTCTCCAGACCCCGAGTCTTGAAATCGATGGTTTAACTACTAACCGATACATTGATGGTCTGGTCTGGTCCGGTTCGTCTTTTGTTCATAAGAGGGTTCTTACAGTCCTCCCACTCATCTAATACCTGATTAGAATTCGGTTTAGTTTGATTTGAGGTTTGGTTCTTCCAAACTTGGTTTCATGTAATCCTTAGCATTATTCGTAACGAGAATGTACATTTTCCTTCCACCTTCAATTGAGGCAATGTAAACAGTTTCAGAAGAGTTAGTCCATTTATATCATTTTGTATAGGCCTGTCTGGGCATATTAGTACTCGGATCGGATACGGATCTGGTATTTTGGATTTCATTTATTTTGGTTTTTTTTATTGAGGATGCGTTCGAGTATTTTTTTTGAGTTATGTTTAGTTTGGGTTCAGATTCAGGTATTTATCTTGAGAACCAAAAAATATCCGATACTTAGTTCGGGTATTTTCGGTTCTATACTTTGGTTACTTTATTAGATACCCAAAGTGCCTGAGAAATACCGTGGTGACCAAAGTATCCGAAAATATCCAAAAAATACTATAACAAAATATTGAAATATTTCTGAAAATATTCAAAATAACCAAAATACTTTAAAAATAAATAATATTTTAGAAATAAAAATTATAGTTTTTATTATTTATAATATTTACTAGTTACTTGACCCGCATTTGCGGGCATTAAAATTTTGTAAATATTTTGGGTTCGATAATATGATAATATAAATATATTTTATTGAAATAAAAATTTATATCACACTACATATAAATTTTTTTATATAATGATTGTAAATTTTCGATATTTAAAAACTTAATCATTGTTTTTAGTCGATACACTTTGATATATGAGGTCTGAAATAAGGGAATGCAAGCTCCATTTGGCACATCCTGCATAAAACGAAATATTTTTCAGTTTTTAATATTCGACCCCGCTAAAAATATATAATTATGTATATATTAAATTACTTCATTTGACATATCTTGCATAATATTGAAATACTTAAAGAATTTTGACATTCAATCCCGCTAAAAAAATATAATACTATATTATTTTATTTATGACTGTAAATTTTGATCCATAGTTATTGAATTTATTTATGTATAGTTACTGAAATGTAGAAGATATGAAACTTTAACAATTTATATGATTTTTTGAGTTAACGAAAATCTAATGTTTTAAAAAAATTATTTAAATATACATAAATCTTATATATTAAGTATGAAGTCAGTTTGCACCAGATTAAAAGTTGGACTGGTTGATTATTGTGTTACCCTTAATGAATTAGTTAGTTAGTAATATAAAATTATTTATTTTAAAACTAAAAACAAAAATAGTAAATAAAAATCCAAATTATTAAGAATATATTTAATAGATTTATTTATTTTTGCTGGAAAAAATAGATTTATTTATTTTAAAAAGTCATGATTATCCTTAATAAATTATGTTGTATATTTTCTTTATTCTATTTAAATATTATATAAGATAAAGTTATTTTAAATATACTAAATTAAAAATATATATTAACATTACTGAAAATCAATCATGCTTTTTATAAAATCTAGGTATATTTAAATAAAGTTTAAATATTGTAGTATTATGAATATTAATAGAGCAATTAATAATTTAGTATTATAATTTTTAGAGAGGCCAAACGTCAAGCAAAGAAAAACATTTCAATCTTATGCAAGATATGTCAAATGAAATAATATAGTATTTAATATTGCATTTTTAGCGGGGTTGAATATTAAAAATCGTAACATATTTCAATCTTATGTTAGACATACCAAATGGAGCATGCACTATCTTATTTAAAATTTATATAATAAAAAATATTGACTAAACAAAAAATAACATTATTTAAAATTTTTAACACAAAATTGTTGTTGATGCATGGTAGACACCAAATATATATGTTGTTGAGGCTCTTACAAAGGATATGTCCTTTGTTGAGGCCCATGGAGTTCTCTTGCTAGCTTTTACTTTACAATTACACCATGCATAGAATTTAGTTTTCTTATTAAGAAATTTAAAATAAAGTACTAGAAGCTTGACCCAATGTGAGATCCAAGTCACAATGTTTTGGATGACCTAATCACTCATTAATAAATAAATTAACTTAACTAGCCCACAGTTTTGGAGCAAAACAATATAGAGGAACTATATTCATTTCATCCTACTTCCTAGTTCCTACTTATTAGGGTAGTACAAACACATACTCCCTCTGTTCCAATTTTTATTAAGTTTAAGACACACATATTAAGAAAGTATAACTCATATATTATTTGTCTTGTTTATATCAAGAAATCATTAATTAGACCAATAAGAGAAAAGACTATATAATATGATTGACCACAAATGTCAAATTACATTAAATCACTATATAAAAAATTGAAAACATCAAATATTTTGAAACAAAAAAATTCCTTTAAACATCATTTAATTTAAAACAGAGGGAGTATATATATATATATATATATATATTAGTTACCAACTCTTATGTATTCCTTTTTTCTGAATGCTACTAAAATTTTAAACCTTTAAAATTAATTACGTCTTCCTTAATCAGTTATAGGAAGAGTTTTAGTAAAGCTTAAATATTATGCAAAGAGTGATTCGTATTCTAGGTGTTTAATGATTACTAGATGGTTTCCGCGAATTCGTGGGTGTAAGTATTTGTAGATAAAATAAATGGATACGAAAACCAAGGCGAATCGGATCCAAAAAGTGATACCGAATCCGAACTGAAATTGATAAATGTTTGGATGCATAACTGCAATATCCAAAAATTCGATAACGATCTCCTCGAACCGAAATATTTAGAGTACCAAAAGATACCTAAACTGTAATTATATACTAAAATATATTCATTATTTTTAGATCTAATATACAAAAATAACTAAAATACATGAAAATACCTGGATGATTATATATATTTAGATTTTTAGATTTTAGGTACATTTAGATTTTTTTTATTTTTTTAATAATTTAATCAAGTATCTGAACCCGATTCAAACCCTCAAAGATCTAAACCGAACCGAATCAAAATGTACAAATACACAAATAGGACTTAAATCTCAAGCCTCGAAAACTTGTAACCCAAATAAATCCGAACAGATACCCGAACGTCTGCTCGAACGCCCACCTTTAGGTGAAAGTATTATATGAAAGATTTAGTTATAATGTGATATTTTTTATGTTTACTTATCAAAGTAACATATATTTTCCATTTATAATAATTTAGATGTGAATTTTATTTGTTATATATTTTCTATTATATTAAATTAAGAGATGAAAAATATAGTTGCTTGATTAGCAAATACTCATAAACGATGCTTTTTCTAATTGAAAAACCAATTCTTAGGTCTCTGTCAAATATATAAAACGGTTTTCAAAATATTGAATGTAAATATTTGATATTTTACTCAATTTCTTTTAAAAATAGTATAAGATGATTATGCATTTACCTAATACATTGTGTCTAATACACTCATGTTTTTTTTTCATGAATTTATTAATTGAAATTTTATTTATTTTGTAATGTTAAATATTTAATTTGATAGGATTCATAGTTTTTATTAAATGATATAAAAGATTTTTGATTTAAATAGTTTATAATCTGAATTACAAATTTTATATCAATATTTTTATTTTATGTTTAAATTGTTATGAAATAATTATACATAATAAAATCCACAAATATGCTTACAACGCTAATTAGCAATCAAAGCAATATGCTTACGAAGCTGATTAGCAATTAAAACTTATTTCAATTTTTACACATAGTCATATTTCACTGATACATGTATTTTATCACCATGTATTAAAGAAAAATAAATCAATAATTTTTCTATAAATTATGTAAGATAAGTATTTTTAAGATTGACAGACTATATGTTCACATGCATGAAATATAATAATATGTAGAGTGTAAAACAAGTTCATTATTTCGTAGAGTACACGAGTGCATGATCCAATAACTGAATATAGAAGTTAATAAATTACAAATATATTGCAGATTAACAATAAATAAAAAGATCATTTAGAACTTAATTTTGAAAACATATGGAAAGGTAAAATATTATGAATTTATTTTAAAGAATATAATTCAATTATTGTAAAGTCTTTTTATATATTTGAAAAGCTAATATATTTTGAGTTTATACAATAATAGAATATATAAAAAATTATTATTTTCTTCTAGTTAAAATTTTAGAAACTTTTATTTCCATGTTTTAATTTCTGTTTATATTCTCACACATATACCCAAATAACAATTTCTTATTAACCTTTTGTTTAATATTTTTCGAAATACGTAATTAAATTTTTATATTATATATCAAATTTAAATTAAGTAAATCTATATGTACTAAAAGTGCAAATATAATAACTGAATTATCCTAAGAACTCATTTAAATGTGTATAAAAATGTTTATATAGTACGAATTTATAAAAAATATTATTAGTTTGTTCTAATGAAATTGTGTATTAAACATTCTTTTTTAAAAACAGAGTTTTGGATTTTGAAATGTTCCATGTTTTACGTTAAAATTATGTTTTAATGTTTTCGCAAAACTAATTAATTTTTATATTATAAATTATATTTAAAAAAACTGAAACCATGAACCCCGTTTTTTGAAACCGCCTTGACTAATTGATTGTTATAAAATCATAAAAAAATGAAACATGAAGATATATTAATACTATATTCCGAAAAAAATTAAATCGAGTAACATAGTATTTGGCAAGTGAGTTAATTGGGTTCATGATTTATATCTATATTTTTAATATGAACTAAATAAAAATAAATTAAAATAAATTAGAAATGCTTCAACCAATCAAATTATAACATTAATTCTTAAACCTCACATATGGTTGACACTTAAGCAAAATTCATTAAAGTGTACTTTCAAATAATATATAAAAGGATTTCAACCATTTCGATTTGGATTTGATTTATGTTTTGTATTTCCTATTTTTAATTCCCAACTTGAAAATCGTCATGATTTTCCTCAAATATGGTTTTTAGCTTTTTAGGAAATTGTTTTCTATGTTAAAAAAAGCTAAAGGCTAAAAGCTATGGATTATTCAAATTTGAATGTTAAGCTTTATTAATTAGGGAAAAATAACATGATAAATTCTCATGTGAATGGTAAAGTGTTCAACATAGTCTGATGGAAAAATTGTTCAATAATAATTATAAAAAATGTGTTCAATAATTTTATACATCTTTTATAATTTCATATTCAGTAATGGGAAACTCCATATGATTTATACAAGTATATTTCATTTACGTTTTATTTATTTTTAATATTAAAAGAAAAAAACAAATAACGAGTAATAGAAAGTCTACTAGTTTTTTTTTTTGTTAATTGTCTTGTACTTTCAAGTAACAAAATTATCATACTTGATAATTGATTTGATAATGACGAATACTTAAAAAATTAAGGCAATAACGGGTACAGAGTAACGAGTATTTGTGCCAGCCCTATTCATATGTTCCCATGTGGACACATTTACTTGACCTTTATTATGATATAATTATATTAAGCAAGATAGGAAAGACAAAACCAAGGCTAAATATTTCGTAGAAAAGTTATTTCTTGAGATCTAATCATTTAATTGGCTGAAGGTTTAAGAATTATAAAATTGGCTGAAACTTATATATGATGGTAATCTAAAACAACGACTAATTCGATACAAAAATGTATATAAGATTATTACCCAATAATCATTGTTAGAACTTAAAATTTTCAATAAGAGATTTTAAAATTTTGAAAATTTTGTTTTAATTGTAAACTTGATTATTATCAAACTAATAGATTGTGATTAAAGAGATAGTCTTTTTTTTTGTTAAAAGATTAAAGAGATAGTTGTCCCCCCATTTACAAAAGATTTAGATGGTGTATTGAATCGAGTATTATGGAAAATTCGATTTTTAGAAGATTTTGGTGAATTAGAAAAGTTATTGTAATTTGTTTTTTAAAATTCTCTACAATTCCACTTGAAACCATATGATTTGAATCTTTATATTTTTAATAAAGAAACTTCACTAAAGTACTTGAAAGTCACTTAAACACTTTATAACAAAAAAAAGTCACTTAAATACTGTATTTTTTCTCAATAATAGTTGATTTAAAAATACATTTTAAAATTAAAATTCCAATAATAACATATAGTATATACTTTCACATTGTGATTCCTCTTTATCAACCTTGAGTAAAGACTCTTGACCTAATAGACCAACTATTTATATAATGTCAAAAAATGTTATTTCTTAAGAAAATATTAACAATTTTAAGTAGAAAATAAGGAATCATTGAATATAAAAATCAAATACTATAATCAATGAAAACGTGGACCGATGCAAAGGTACCAGGTTGTCTGCCATGATATGGGTAGATTTATTCATGTTCCCAAACAAAATTATTGTCTAGCTGCAATTTTCTTTTTTCCTTTGATAGTTATTTATACTTTTATAAAAATTCTTTTAAGTATTTTTCATCATTTTGAATAATCACGTACAAAAGTTAATATGAATTTGATAACATTTTCTAATTTTTTTTGATAATTCCCAACTAAAAGAGGATATTTTCTGTTTTTTTGTTATAACAATTGCAGCCGCTGAAGCAGCTATTGGATTGGCTATAGTCTCGTCAATTTATCGTAACAGAAAATCAACTCGCATCAATCAATCGACCTTATTAAATAAGTAGAATAAATAAAAAAATTATAGGTTGAAATTTGCATATATAATAGTTTTTTTTGGCACGACATATATAATAGGTTATGACTTACTAAATTATATTTGTTAAAATCTAAGAAATCAAAGTATTTTATCCCCATTTTTTCTCAATTGAACCAATGGTTGCACGTAAAGCTAGATACTAATACATGTTATCTGTTTCTGATCCACGTTCGTTTTGTACCCAGCTAGAAAAAATGGTATCTATAATTTTTGAGTCGGGTAAACAATATGATATTTCTATTATCCGTGGGTAAGAATTGGATATCGGATATCATTTATTTTTTAACTACCGTTCTCGCACTTGGCTCGTAAATACATGTTCTTAATTGTATGTACATTGTAATTATCTCATAATAATTGTGTGTAATCATCCAAAAAATATTATTTTGGAAGAAACTATAATATTTTTTATATGTAAATCTTAAATTATATTTTGATATATGTAATATTTAAGTATATCTTATAACTTATAAATCAAAAAAATTGTAACCTAAGAAAAAAAAACTGTATCTTATATTATTTTAATTTTTGTTTCGAAATTTTATTTTAGTACTTGAGCGAATATTTGGAAAAGAATATGTTTGTATCAATATTTAAATATGAAAACATGAAAGAAAATATAAATATTTTGAATTTTAAAAAGTTTTAATTATTTTTGAGTACTTGTTTTTCTGATTAACAAATCAGGAATTCATTTTTCTAAAGATACCATTTTTCGGGTATCTGTTTTTTCAGGTTGGATACAAATACTAAAAATCTATTACTCGTAAAAGTCATATCGAGTACCGGGTACTCCAAAAATTAAGGTATTCGCGTGCCCATCCCTAGTTGCACCACCTATTTATCATCCGATGAAATCTAAATTTGAACTCTATAATTATTTCTAGCGAAAGAAATTATTTGTCATTCTGATACATATAAAAGAAAATACTAGAGGTTTATTTTAATGTTAAAGTTTGAACATGGATAATATGTAATGTCATGACTTTTGAAAAACTGTTGGTGTGCATAAAATATATTTAAAATTTTTGATCATATGTTACCGGAATGCCTTAATTTAGTTATTTTTTATAAGTTTAGTTTAGTTTGTATATATGAGTATACAAATCTAGAATTGTGGATTATTTACAGACAACGTTACTGTGTAAAGTATTTGACTCGATCATATTTTATATGATTTTTACATTTCTTTAGTCTATTGATTATTTGTAAATAGTACTTTAGAGGTGTATAAGTTCACTAGATTCAATATAAATTCATTGTTAATTTTGACTACAAATTCTTTCTTTTGGAGATTCAATACAAAATATTATTTTAATTATGACTAAATTTATATCTAATTATTCACTTTCGTGACACTAAGATCCAACAATCGAATATTGTATCTAGCTAGCTTAATTTTAAGAAAATAAGGTTTACACATCAAAAAGTTATAAAAATCATAATATGTCAGCTTTAGGGGAAAAATACATCAATTTAATGGCAAACAAAAAAAAGAAAAAAGTGGGATCCATGAGAATGAATCACATATTTTTTTCCATTTGAATTTTATTGGTAAATTAAAAATATATTGTAAAGTCGACGATTTTGAACGAATTCCGCCTCAGAAAAATAAGTCGTCGATTGAGTGTATACAATCCTAGACTTAAAATGTAATACCTTCGACCACTCTTTCTGTGTGTCCTAGCGCTCCCCTCTAGATTCGCATACCATCTTGTCCGACGGTCGAGAGCACTACTTCGAAGAGACTTTTAAAGAATTGATTTACTATCCTCACAAATTAATACAAGATATTTCTTTCTTTTTATTCTCACTCGTACGATTACGAGATTCACTTCCTGAAATGTCACTCATTTTAGTACTTTTTCAGCACAAGCTCGCTTAACTATGAATTTCTATTCAGACCAATGACCGAAAAGATAAATGCATTTTGGTAATATAGGTAGCTAAATCAATCATTTTAAACTCTCTTCACACACCATTTTATATCTATAAACCGAGATCTCACACATAAGTCGGTGGTCTAGAACATACAACACCGAAACCAAAATTATACATAAACAAACATTTAAAAAAAAATGAAAATCAAATAAGTGAGAATAAGAAAACTAGTAAGAGCGGGCCTTGTGGTCTGGTGGTAGTGGACGGGTCCTGGTTGCCAACACAATCCGTGTTCGATCTTCCTGCTACGCAGAAACTAAGTCACATTGTTCCGCTCACCCACGCCGATATAAGCTCTTGCTTTCGGCCCATTTGAATACCCAGTAAAGGAGTTTATCTGTGGGCTGATCTCACACCCAAGGATTAGGTCTAATTCGTCATCGACCTGGGTTTAACCTTTTTATTATTTAAAAGAAAACTAGTAACACAACCACCAAAAGAATTAATGAGAGACTCTCTCACAAGCACATATTTGATGTCATCCTCTTATGTTTTTTTTTAGTTTCTAAGTAATAAATTGAGTAGTTTATTAATAAAAATTCAGTGATTTATTAATATTAATTAAGAAGGAAAAAAATGGTAAAATGTATAGTGGTTTATAGTTTCTAATTTTATACTATAAGCGTGTGGCTTTTGATGATCTTCAGGTGAAAGTGTGGGAGACAAGGAATCTCTCTTTGTTGATATGTAGTGTACTATGTTTATCAACTTGCTCATAGCACTTTACGTGTGTATACACACTCACTTCTAAGTCAATGAATATATATATCATTTATAATTATTACATCTTTTTATATTTTTATGTTATCTAATGCTTAGGTTATATAATTGGTCGATGTAGTTAATAAATCTTTGGTATCTCAAGGAATATTCGGAGGCTGAGGTTTAATTTTCTTGTGTCTTGGAGCTCAATTTCCATCGAAGACGCATGATTATTTTAAAATATAAAATATTTAAAATACTTATTTTGTATACTATAAGAACTCATGTGCTAAAAATCCAAAAAACTTATGATTCTAAAAGATAAAATGAAATGTAGGACAAAATAGACTATCGGACCGGTCCGTTGTGGTCCGTTTGTTGACAAAAAAAGAACAGAATGAAATAGTCGGTATCAAAAAATTTTAGGGCTATGATCCAAAGAAACTATTCGAGTTTCTTTTCGATTTAGAGTACCTCTAACTTCACTTTAAATTTTACTTCAAAGTAGAATTTATTTCAATCTCATTTTATTTTTTTAACTAGTTTGGCCAAAAATTTAATTTCCCTCTAAATCCGAACTAGTTTTTGATAATATTTTATGACATGACGTAAAACATTCTTTCCAGCAGAAATCGAACTAGTGCTAAACCACTACTCCGACGCACCATGAGTAGTCTCGTTTTACTTTTTTTTTTTTTTTTGATAAATGTCTCGTTTTACTTTTTTTAACTCCAAAATACGATAAAATAGACGTTACTCTATATTTAAATTAAAAATGAGTTTACTCTATGGTTGAAAAATTCTATTGTTTTATTTTGCAGTAATACATTGAAATAAAATTCAATTATTTTAATATTTTTATTTTGGAGAAAATAAGTGGAATAATAAATTGAAGATGTCATTAAAGACAATAAACTACACCAACAAGAAACCATGGTTAGGTTTGGTTTAATTAGCAAAGTTGTTGCATCTCTATAAATACCTTACTCCAAGCCTCTTCTTCATTTGTCCCTCTCTCACTAGCTCTCTCTCTTAAGTCTTGTGCTTATACACGTACGTTTCTCTCATAAATAAATAAATAGTTTTTTCTTGTTAAATAAATAAATAATTAAATAGTTCTAACATTATATGCATTTATGATTGAAAAGTTACAAGATTGGTTTGTTGTCTCTGAGAATTTCAGATCGACAGATCGAAAAATTAACTAACCAGTCAGTATATTTGATATTAATTTTTTTAATATATTTATTCCTCCTATATATATATATATATATATAAACACTCATTGCTTATTTTTTCACCCCATTTTCTGCATAAATCTTTTTTATTAGATTATCAAATTACATATAAATTTTTGTATAAAAAACTATATGCAAGATAAATAATAACAAGAAATGAATTTTGACACTGCTTTCACCCAATTATGTTTAGTTTTTTTTATGCCCTATAAAATTTTTTTTGCCTATTTTATGATGTATAAAAATATATTTTTTATGATTGAAATAAACCAATTACAAATCGACACGTCAGCCCTTGGATTCTTTTAAGGTCTTCTCTCTATTTCACCTATCTACATCTCCTTCTTCTTCTTCTTCTTCTTCTTCTTCTTCTTCTTCTTCTCAAATAAAAGAGATAAGAAAGATTAGATCTCTCTCAACTTCTTTAGTTTGTTATTATAACTTATACTTATTCAACCTAGCTAAGCCCTTTTTGTTACATTAATTCTTATATAATAACATATACTATATCAATCTTTCTCTTATGTATATGTGTTTATGTGAATTTTAATACAAGTTCTTGGTGGATCTGTAGAAGAAAAATCATAAGTCGTTGCTTGTAGGTGCAGCACCATTAAGATTCACATGAAAAATTTGAAAAAATCTCCTAATTTTATATTAATTAGGGTTTTTTCATATTTATTTATATATGAGAATCTTGATGATGCTGCATCAACAACCAAATGGCTACAAAGCTGGAGAAAGAAACTGATGATGATATGTTAATTCAAGTCTTAGATCTTCGGTAAGAAACTGAAAGAAACTAAATTTTCTCTCTTAATTACTTTTAAGAATCTCTAACTTTTTTCTGTTTTTATTTTAAGTTTTATTATTGTTTTTCAAGAACATATTTTATAGCTTTGTATATAATATATATACACATACTCATTTTGTGTGTTATATATGTAAAATATTTTCTTAAGGTAGGGTTAATGATGGGTTAGGGTGAAAATTGAAAATATATTGTCTTTGATCTTAGCTTGTGTATTGATGCATGGACTTATGTATATATATATATATATATATATATATATCTTAACTATATATTTTCCAGGAACATATGACTTTCTTTAGTCTCCATTCAAATTGGGTTCTTTAAAACACAGATCTAATAATTGGATAACCTTATTTTAAAGTGACTTAAATATGTACGAGTAAGCTTCCGCATTCAGTTACATCTACGTCTCTGCAGTACGGTTTAGGAAGTGATTTTTTGATGAGATTATAAATTCATGTGTTATGACTTTGTAATTCTTTTTGGATTAATAAGAAAACCCTAAATTATACAAGTGTTTACTCATGATATTTCACAATTTTAAAAAGACAAATGATATATGTTTTACTCTGAGTTATATAGTTTCAGTCCCATGACTGTCTTGTTGTAATATTTATTGAATATTTTTCAACTTATATATATATATATATATATATATATATATATTCTCGGTTATATATAACTTGTTCTCAATTATTTTGATATTTTTCTAACCTTGTATTATCAGAAATGTGGGTTTTATGCCAAATCAAATCAAACATTATGGTGTGTTGTACAATTGTACCATAACTTTGTTTTCAAGTGGCTCAACTTGATAAAGATTTGTCTCTTCTTCACTTTCGATTTAAATTTTCTAAAACAGAAATAAAAAGAGAATATGTGAACATATATATATATATATTGTTTAGATGCTTAATTTTGTGTAAAAAAGGTTAGGACAAAAAGGAATTGAGTAAGTTAGTAGTACAACAATTCAGAAGAAGAATACTATTGTCTTTCTTATTTCTCCAAAAACTTGTAAGAACATTGCATCTCTACCAATTTAACAATTAAAAACATGTGTTCATTGAGTAAAGTGTGGAAGTTGGTGTCAACATGTATTAACATTAGCCTGATGATAAGGGTTTGCTTGGGGTAGAGTAAACTATCAATTTTTCCATGAACTAAGTTGTAACTCTTTGGTCAGACGAAAGTGGCGTCATGTCTTAAACCTCATTAGAAAACCATTGAACAAACTAGTTGTGAACTAGTTGTCATTACTGTTCCAAAATTAGTTGGATCTCGGCCCGAACACAAATGACCGGCTCTGAGATTTGTATGGCTATAAACTTTTACGATTTTGGGGATCGAATTTTTTATGTACAACTGTTTTTTTTCAATTTAAAGGTCAGTCGGTGTATGCATATTAACTCAAAAAAATTTAGAGGTCGATGCGAATGTTTCATCCGACATGCTTTAAGACCGACTCTCGAAACACACCCGATTATCAAAAAAAATGAAAAGAAAACATGTATTAACTTGATTTAGATGGAGGTTTTTATAATTTGGCTGATTAATCTTATGCAATTTTACTATGCCAAAATGACCAAAGTGAATCAAAATATGACACGTAGAAGGATGTTGTACCAATAAATGTATGGGACACAAATCACATGGTGGAAAATTGAACTTATGGTAGCTATGCATTCATAGTACAATCTTCATCTTTTTGTTGTTGTACTATATAATATATGTCACATATACAATATATAATACTATTTTGATTTTTTCTCTGACGCATTAATGACCGTGACCATTTTTACAAAATCACATATATGATATAACACATTAATATAACTCTTAAAGACCAAAAGAAAAAGTCTACTCTATTCCGCAAATAATGAATTAGTAAGTTGTGACAAAAAAAATGAATTAGTAAGTTATTACAATCAAATATCCATTATAAATAAAATCAATGGTTGTGAATTAGCTACTTCTACAATTGGTTCATGCGAGAGAGATCTTTTCTTTCTTTTTGAAAGAGAAAAATTAAAAAAATATTTCATAAAATCACTATATTTAGAATTTAGCTAAATGTAGTTAACTCCGATATTATATTTTGTTACATTTTAGTGTTCAAGAATACTTTCTAAAGGTTGAGGGTGTGCCTTTAGTTAAATGGTTGAATGTCCAATTCTGCGGTTACTCCGAAGTTCGATTCCACTAAGTTACGTTGTCCCGCATAGTAGGATTTGATTATGGATCGGCTTTGTCGATCGGTGATGTTTTTCTAATGTATAGATACTAAACCACCATTTTGTTTGGATTAAAATAACTATGTTGGTTATGCAAACTATAAGGCTTTCTTAAATTTTTGTGGCATGCATCTTCTCAACATTAATTTTCGATTTTTCGATTTTTTTTGTGAGACGACTCTTTTTTTTTTTTGATAAAAAGTGAATTATATACCAAAAGAGGGATAATGTTTACAAGCTAATGTACAATAATAGTTTGAAATGACAAAAAAAAGAGAGAGCAAAAAGCCCATTTGAAGCAATTGTGAATGCAAAGAAATTTCCATAATCTATAGTCTTTGTGACAAAACCAGTCTCAAAGCTTGCTATTAGCTTTTCTTTCTCAAGAGATAACTAGCCCTAGCTTAAAAGTTCAGTCAATACTAAGTCTTTAACAATTTTTAATCATATGCACTCTTGTACATTTCTTGAAAACTCAAAAAGTTTTAAATATGACAGTTTTTGGATGTAAAGAGTTTTGATATGATGACGCCAAGACTGCCATAGCCTAATGATTAATGGCCTAGTGCTCGGTTTAGACATCTGGAGTTCGACTCCACTAGGTCGCGTTGCCTCGCTTCATAGGGTTTGACTATAGATAGAGCTTTGTCGATCCAACTATGACAAAAAAAGAGTTTTTATATAATAGATTTTTTTTCTAAAAAATAGCTTAAGCATGTGAAAAGCCCTTAATCAAGTGGTTGACTAAAATTTTGATTGTCTTTTACACCACGAAATTTGGGATCGATTCTCCAAACTGTAACTTATGAAGGAATACTTACGAGAATGTAAATAAAATTGTTTGTTTCGGTGATGAGATACAATATGTGGAATGAACTTTTATTTTTTGGTCAGGAAAAAAGCTTTTTTTTTTTTTTTTTTTTGGATCACGAATCAGAAAAAAAGCTTAAGATATGCCTTTTCTATGTGAAAATCATTGAAATTGGGTTTTTTGTTTCTATATAAAAGTTGAGGCATCATTTTGATATTTCCACTAAATTGTGGGGCTTTTATTGAAACTTTGAAAGACTTTCTTCTTTTTCTCTGGGTATATTTTTTGACCATCTTCTAGTTGGTGAGATCGTTTAGAGAATGTCAGAGATTGCGAATTTGTCATCTTCTCTAAGATCTTTAAACCCAAAGATCTCACCTTTCGCTCCTCATCGAATCTCAATCTCTTTTTCTCATCAGGGAAGTTTCAAATTCGTTACCTTTCCCGAGAAAATCGCTTTGGTAACAGAGAGAATCGAAGCCATCGATGCCCTGAAGCAAGAGGGTTACTTACAAGACCTCGATGATTCTCCGGTCTCCGTCGAACTCCAACCGATCATTAACGAGACCCATTTCGATCAAGTCATAAAGGAAGAAACCCAGAAACTCTATGAATCAATTGTGATTGTCTGGTGAGTTTTCTGTTAACATCTTCTCATGAAGAAGAAAGCGTTTTCTGAGATTGTTATAGTTTTGATTCAGAAATGTTAAGTCTTTATGTGTTGATGAAGATTTAGCTATATGTGGATTGTTTTGTAGGATGGCTGCTTGGTGTAGGAAATGTATTTACTTGAAACCGAAACTCGAAAAGCTTGCTGCTGAGTTCTATCCAAGGTTCTGTGAATGTCTCATCTTTCGACTTTCTCGACATTGAAATGTTCAGTGGAAATGCTTGTGATCACTCCCTGTTATCGATTCGGATCCATTTTATCATTTTGCTTTCACTTGTTGATTGCTTCTGATTGATATCGATGCTTCCAGGTTGCGGTTTTATCATGTAGATGTCAACTCTGTGCCGTATAAACTGGTTTCTCGAGCAGGAGTTACGGTAAGTCTACTTGCGTTGTAACAGCTCTTGATTTCACTTCTTGGAGATGATCTAACAGCTACTTGATCTATGCTTGAAACACCGCGGGATAACACAGAAAATGCCGACAATACAGGTAAGTTTAATCCGATCAAGACTAATCGAAAATGCCGACAATACCTGATTCCGTATGTGTGTTTATTACCCTCCTTTGCAGCTATGGAGAGATGGAGAGAAACAAGCTGAAGTTATCGGCGGTCACAAAGCGCACTTTGTGGTTAACGAAGTCCGCGAAATGATAGAGAACGATTCCATCACTTGAAATACTAAAACCTTCTCTGCTCTCTTTTCCACTGATTCTTCTTAGTTCTGTAACTGAACTGACTCAAGAAATGTATTGCAATAAGATTTTCATTAATAAAAATTGAGCAAACTCTTGTTGCTCTCATGGTACTAAAGATTCTAAGTTAAGAAGAAGAAGAAGAAGAAGGCATCTTTATCGTATAGCTAAACTTACGGCGATTAAACTTTAGCAAATGAGGCAAGATCTCGATGTAACATGTATCCTTGAAAGAAGTTATTACAAAACATCCTAACACCAAACTGCAAACAGCAACCGAAAGAAAGAAAAGATACACATAAGTAATTCAGCGGCTAAAAGATACACATAAGTAATTGAGCATTGCTCTCCTTGTGTATCTATCTTTCCAACATTCTTATCTTCCATTTCACCGTTATGCTTCTGAAGATTCTCGCTTTCCCGAGATATATTAATAAGGAGTATGGTTTACTCCGGTTTGTAACCTTCATACATCTCTCCATTATACGCAAGCTGAACAATATATGAGAATGTTATATCATCAAAGTCAAGTACTCGAAACTCAAATGGAGGGAATTGACTATATCTCAACCTGATTAACAACTTGTTCTCTGACAAACTTATGATGCTCTGGAGATCGGTAAAGTTGGTCAGATAGTGACCGAAACTGAGAAAGAAAATATAAACCAGTGACACACTGCTAGAGATTTCATCTGCAAAACAAAAGTTCGAAACAAGACGAACCTGGCAGTTTCCATCTCCTTGAATCTTGTTCTCCACCAAGCCATATAGCTCTAATCTGTAGTGTATATGATTACAATACCGAATAAATCTATAGAAATCTGTTCATCCTCTGACGGTAATTCCCCATTAACTCTCGGTACATGCTGCAACAAAATCAGAAATTCTAAGTCAAAGATACGATCCTGATCATTTTAATCTAAAGCCACATCACAAAGAAGATATAACTTACAGCAACAGGTATCATTTGGTTCAGTCGCTTCCCAATCTCCGAATCCAAAGACCAAGACTCTTCTTCAATTTCCACACAACAAACCGATTCATCATCTGTCTCTATATCAACCTTTGCAACATTCTCATCTTCTTCCATTTCACCATTATCCTTCTCAAAATAACAATTTTCAAATCAAAGCGAAAAAAAGTTCAAAGCTTTAGTATCAATTCACAAAACCCAAGAGTAAAAACCTTCTTCTTCTACACCTAATGATCTCCAAAACATCAATTAGGTCGTGACTCTCCTCGAGGACATGTAAAGTCGTAAGCTTCTACGAGAGATCGAGAAGAAGAGAAAGTTAGAAAGAGACTCTTACCTTGTAGAAAAATCAAACCCACCAGATTTGTTAATACTATAAAATCGCTGCCATTTTTCTTCGAAAACGCTTCACTGATCCAAACCAACACGAGAGAAATCAACGAGAGACGATGAAGATCTGATGAAAGAAAATCAAAATTAAATATTTTTAAAAAAATTTGTATGATTTTTAGAATTAATTTGAGCGGCTCAAAATGTTACTTTGGCCCATACTTTTTAAAATGGCCCGTATAAAAATACGGTCTAAATTACTCGGTTTATACACGGTTTATACACGGTTTGCACGTAAATCGAGGTCGGTTTAATGTCGGTTATCGTAGTGTAACGGGGTCCGTTTCCCGTTCAAACGGGGCCCGTTTCGTTGACCCGTGTCCGTTATGCGTTGACCCGCGTTGGACACGTGTTTTTTTTTTTTTGTTAGGAGAAAATGTTTCTCCTCCGCCGAACGACGCCGTGTCTCCTCCTTCCGCCGCCGCAATATCACCCAAAGATCTCACCTTTGGCTCCTAATCGAATCTCGACCTCTCTTTCTCAACATGGAAGATCCAAATTCGTTAACTTTCCTGAGAAAATCGCCTTAGTAGCAGAGAGAATCCAAGCTATCGATGCCCTGAAGCAGGAAGGTTACTTGCAAGATCTCGATGATTCTCCGGTCTCCGTCGAGCTCCAACCAATCATTAACGAAACCCATTTCGATCAACTCATAAAGGAAGAAACCCAGAAACTCTATGAATCAATTGTGATTGTCTGGTGAGTTTTCTATTAACATCTTCTCATGGAGAAGAAAGCGTTTTCTGAGATTGTTACATTGTTCAAATTTGATAGTTTTGATTCAGAAATGTTTAGTCTTTTATGTGTTGATGAAGATTTAGCTATATGGATTGTTTTGTAGGATGGCTGCTTGGTGTAGGAAATGTATTTACTTGAAACCGAAACTCGAAAAACTTGCTGCTGAGTTCTATCCAAGGTTCTGTGTTTAACCATTGTCTCATCTTCGACTTTTCGACATTGAAATGTTCAATTGCAATGCTTGTGATTAGTATTGTTATCAATTCGGTTTCGAGATCTCACTTGTTGGGATGGCTTTGTTTCTTCTAGACTGCGGTTTTATCATGTCGATGTCAACTCTGTGCCGTATAGACTAGTTTCTCGAGCAGGAGTTACGGTAAGTACATTGCGCAAATCTCCGAGTTTTAATGATAGAGAATGATTCCATCTTTTGAATACTAAAGCCTCTCTCTTTTTCCACTGATTCTTCTTGGTTTTAAGGTCTTAAGTAACTAAACTGATTCAAGAAGAATATTGCAATAAGACTTTTTATTAATAAGAATTGAGCAAACTCTATGGTTAAATGGGATTGTGTTCATAGTATGTATAAGGAAGCATGTTGCTCTCTAAGAAGTAAAGATTCTAAGTTAAAGAGTAACAAAAGAATGTAACTCTATTATTGTTTCTTCAGACTTCATGCCTTGTGAGCTCAGAAGACCCAATATTTCTTCTTCTTCTTCCCCTCGGGTATCGGCAACTCTACACACAAGTTTCAAGTAACATAAAACTCAATAGATCAACCAATTTCAATCAGAATCCATTGGAGTTATACAAGAGATTAAAGAGACATACCTCCTTCAGGATAGATTGAATTGTAATGAACCTCAGCCCAAAAGCTTAAACATATAACTGATTCAAAAAGCCAACACACATGAACTTAATACTAAAGAAGAAGAAGAAGTAGGCATCTTTATTGTATAGCTAAACTTACGGCGATTAGACTTCTGCAGATGAGGCAAGATCTCAATGTAACATGTATCCTTGAAAGAAGTTATTACAAACATCCTAACACCAAACTGCAACAGCAGCAGAAAGTTTAAAAAAGATACTTCAGCGGCTCAAATCTCGCCTGATTTGTATAAAGATTGTGTAAGTACCCAATCTGCAGCAGCCTGAAGAGTAACATGATCACCCCATTCTCCGTTTCTGTGGTTTCCAATATAGCGAGAAAAACAAAACTTGCGGTTAGGACATAAACTCCAGTGGGAAGAATTGAAAGGATGCTAGTTTCATACCGTTTCATTGTTTTGAGATAATCGGTGTATGCCATTGGAACATAACCTTCGTACATCTCTCGATTATACGCAAGCTGAAACAATATATGAGAAATGTAATGGCGTCAAAGGCAAGTACACGGAACTGAAAATGGAGGGAATTATATCTCAACCTGATTAACAACTTGTTCTCTGACAAACTTATGGTGCTCTGGAGATCGGTAAAGTTGGTCAGATAGTGACCGAAACTGAGAAAGAAATATAAAACAATGACACACTGCGAGAAATTTCATCTGCAAAACCAAAGTTCGAAAAAAATAAACCTGGCAGTTTCCATCTCCTTGAATCTTGTTCTCCACCAAGCCATAAAGCTGTAATCTATAGCGTATGATTACCATACGGTAAAAAACAGATTCCTCAATATCCATTCAAATAAATCTCTAGACCTAAGAGCGATTGCAAAGTTACAATAATGCTTTCTTCTATATCGTAAAGATGTTACGTTGCATTTCTAAGTTCGAACATGTTGCAACCAAACAAGAACCATCGAAATGGTAACAAGAGACCGGTCTTTAGCTTGTATTTGAGATCATATCGATAACATACCTTCGAAATAGCCTTTCATGATCTGAAATCCGTTCGTCCTCTGACGGTAATTCCCCATTAACTTTCGGTACATGCTGCAACAAAAATCAGAATTTCTAAAGTTAAAGATATGATTCTGATCATTTGATCTAACTAAAGCCATCACAAAGAAGATGTAACTCACAGCAACAGGTATCATTTTGTTCAATCGCTTTCCAACCTCAGAATCCAAAGACCAAGATTCTTCTTCTATCTCTACAGAACAAACCGAATCATCATCATCGTCACGAGCTGGGGAGCTTTTCTCTCCTTGAATATCAATCTTTCCAACATTCTTATCTTCCATTTCACCGTTATGCTTCTGAAGATTCTCGCTCTCCCGAGATATATCAATGGCTTCCTGCCCTGCAGACAGTACCTAAACGCATAAATAACAAACCTCAGAAACAGAAAACTAATCCCAAAATCTCAAACCGTCAAAACTTTTTGAACCTTGATAAGGGCGAGGAGACCACTCTTGTGCAACAACAGAAGTCCGGCTAGGATTATCTCTTTCCCGGGACATATCAATAGCTTCTTCCCCTCGATTCTCCTGCCCTGTAGACAGTAACTAAACGCATAAACAACAAACCTCGGAAACAGAAAACTAATTCCAAAATCTGAAAACATCAACCACTTTTGAACCTTGATGAGTGTGAGGAAGCCATTCTTGTGCAACAACAGAAGTCCGAGTAGGAGTATTAACCCCAACACCGGATGCTTCTGCTCGATCAACTCGAGACAATTCGTCTTGATAAAACTGAGCTATAACCGCATCATTGTCCACATAACCTTCTCTAACATAGCCTTGACTACTAGCAACAGAACTAGTCTCAAACCGAGTTACACTATGGCAAGAACCAGCATTTGTAAGTGTACAAACTTCAAGATCATTAAGACCCCATCGAATCACATCAGGATCAGGCTCATTATATCCCATTATGATTCAAAATCAAAAACTTAAACTTTTTTAATCTTGCTCTTGTGTGAAGTTATTGTGTATACTGCAAAACAAGGAACCAAGTAAACAAAATCATTCAATAGTTTTTGATCATTACGAATCCAAAATAAAGAACAAAGCTTTTCGATTTTATCATCTGGAGACAAAACCCATAAGAAATTTTCACCAAAAAAGTCTTAAAAACGAATCAAAAAGATGAAAAATGGAGAAAGATGACGAAAAGGTAACGAATTTGAAAAACCCATCAAGCTCTGGAGCCTGAAGATCACTGATGAAAAATGGAGAAGAAGAAGACGAAAAGGTGACGAATTTGAGAAACCCATCAAGCTTTGGAACCTGGAGATTACTTAGAATTTGATGTGAAATCAAAAGAAAGAGAAAGAGAACCTTTGAAGAAGAAGAAGATAGAGTTTGAAGAATCGCGAAGCCGTTTCACACCGTCGTCGTCGTCGTCGGAAGAGACGGTTGTTAAAAGACAAATCCTTTTAAAACCGCCACGTCATGTACACGTGTCTTCTTTTTATTGATGATTCGATCACGCTTTTGTTTTGTTCTATATTCTTTCCTTTCAAATATTATCATACCATTTGTTTATTAAAAAAAACCACCTTCAAAGAATAAAATATAATCACTAGTTTTTAAAAATATTAAATATCAATAATTTTTTTACTAATTTTCTCAAATATTATGGGAACAAATTTAACACAAAACTCTTTGAAATAGACAACTATATCATATTATCATTTCATAGTTTTTTTATCGTAAAATACTATAAATAATAAAATAATTTTGAAGGATCTTAAAACTAAAATTTAAATTTGAGTTTAGTATGTGGTGTTTAAGGTTTAATGTTAGAGCTTTATAATTTATTTAGTTTTGGGGATTTAAAATTTAAATTTAGCTTTATGGTTTTTTTTAAAAAAATTATGTTAATTGTATTTTTGGAAAAATAAAACTTGTGATAGTATATTCAAACAAAAACATTTAAAAATATATACAACTACCATTAAAAATGATTCCAAACAAACTAAATTTAAATTTTGGATTTATGTAATTTAAAATTTTAATCCATTTCACAAGAAGACTTTTGGTTTAAAGTGATGAATCATAAAATACAATATTGACATTTTAAAGCCCAATGGTTAAGAATTAAACAACAAAAGCAAACACAAAGATTGTGAAGTGAAGCCTTCTTCAAAAGTGGAAAGAAAGTAAAAAGTCAACACAACCTACAAAAGAGAAGAGACGTAAGTCAACAACAATGAAACTACTAAAACCCAAACATTAGAGAGGTGTGGCCCTTTGGCTTCAGCAACATCTTTGCATCCTCTCATCAATGCCGGATTTCTATGTGACATAATGTCCGGTTTTCCGTCTATGGCGGCTATAATCCGATACAAACCTAAACGACAATCCGCATCCATCAACCTTGCATTTGTATGGTCTCTCTCCCGTGTGCAGACGCAAATGCTCTGTCCTCGCCCATTGCCATTTGAATGTCATGGAACATCCTTTCCATTGGCACACGAATGGTCTATCGTCGTTATGGACGCGTTGGTGGAGTATTAGATACTTGTGAGCCCTGAATTTTTTCCCACATCCTTCGTGTGTGCATCGGTTTCTTTTGTGAGCTTGTAAGTCCGCTTTGCTCTTGAAAGTCATCTTGCATCCCTCTAGGTAGCAACGGTTTTGGTGAGTTGTTGTGGAGACTTCTTGATTCCCCACTCGAGTCTTTGGAGTTTTCTTGAGCCTTTTCGCAGTGGGTTTCTTCTCTTCGTCGCTTGTTTCAGTGAGATCTAATGAAGTTTCACATGTCACTTTCCTCCTACCCCTTGACCTCAATCCTTCACAAGGACTCCTTATGAAACCGATGCTACTCTCTCCATTACCATTTGTCTCAGACTCTGATTCTATTTTCTGCTTCTTCTTCTTTGCTTCTCCCATATCAGCATTAGGCGCCTCAATAGCCTCGGTATTTTCTGAGCTTGCAACTTCGCTCTGCATGCTAAGTTCATTATCTGGAACTTTCGAGCCATTTGAAGAAGCTTGATCACCGTTGCTTGAACTTAATATATCCCTACTTGCCAGAGGTTCATCATCACGGACTATGTTCTCAGTGGCGATGTCAGTTTCAGGAACTTCTAAAACTCGTTGAGCTGAAGAATGTGTTTGCACTTGCTGCTGCTCGGTGTGCATAAGATCCTCAGAGCACAAGTTTTCTCTGGTACATATAGCTTCCTCTCCCTCCACCCGTGTGTAATCACCAGGTACATCGTCTCTTTTGGTTGGTTGGACCATCTGTGATTGCTGTTCCTCTTCGATGTTAGTGACAGTAGACCTAGGTTCTTCGAACTCGCTCACCGCTCCATCATCATCACGTACAAACACATCACTACAGACATACTCAACAGACAACTTTCTTGGCCCCTGATGATTATCCTCTGTAGAAGCAAGCACCACAACATGACTACTTAAGTTGGAACCATTACTATTTCTGGCCATAGAGCGTCCTTGGTGCTCTCTGGTTACGGAAGTAAGGTCAGCAGAGTCTCCACACACCATACTAGAACTATTTGTGATATTCCCATCTACAGCTGTCTCGGGATGTTCTTGTCCGTGTGCCTCACTGAAAGATGAGCTACAAGGATTGTCAGAAACATTCCTGCCAATAATCCTTTCAGAATCTCCAATCTCACTGTTCATCTCAAAATGATTTGCAGTAACCAGATGTGACCTATCGACACCTTGTTCTACAGAAGGCTTGGGATTCGATTTTTTCTTTCTCGTGTACTGGATGATCTTTTCTTCCTTTCTTACAACTTGAGAATCCAAATTCTCCCCTGATTTTCCGTCTATTTTTACTTCGACATGTTCACGAAGTGTGAAACTTGAGGTTGACCTAAGTTTAGCTTTTGAGCGTGATTTTCTCTGCAGCCATTTGACAGTTGAAGTATCTAGCCAATGCCTTGTGTCAGAGAACAAACCTCCTAGTGACAGTGCATGCTGAATTTTTTTAGTAGGGGTATTTTTTCTCACTTTAACACAGTACCGTAAATTGATGCCAAGTTTCGAGGTCCAGTCTATGCCGTCTTCTTCGTTGATTTCTTCATCCTCAATTGCAAGATCAATTAAACTCAACTCTTCTGGAGATGCATTCTCTAACAGGACATCATCATAGCTGAAAGGGACTTTGACCTCCTCTGCCACTATAGCCGCATGTGCCTTAAATTTTTGAAAGTCTGCAACGATTTCAAAAAGGGTTACAGCAGAATGATCAACAATCAACAGATTTTTACATAATTTTGTTTTTCGGTGTTTGTGTGTATGCGTAGAACTAACGATGTTCTCCTGTACATCACTTTGGCGTAAAATTTAGTAGAAAATGATGCGTGCTACTTACCTTTATGGCAAATTACGAGGAACTTCAGTCCACCACTTGATTGCAGCAGTCTCTGAAGTTCAGTTGTGTGTTCAAGGCAGAAAATACGAGGTCTTACATTTCTGGAGGATGTGTTCCATTCATAGCAAGACTTTTCTGATGACAGTGTCGTAATTTCCTGAGCATCTGTAAAATTAATCGAAGCATAATTAACGAACTTCAAAATGCTAACATAGATATAGCAGTTGCTTGGAATAAAACATGGTCTGTTACCTATCCCTGCTTTACTCTCTGAGAGGTATTTCAATGCCTTTTCACAAGGCTGTACCACAGACATAAAGGGGAAGCCAAGAACGCCACACGCCACACATGCCAAGGATCCAGAATCAACTTGGAAATCATTAAGCAGACCATCATCGTCGTCGTAGTATACATCATTCAGCTTTTCCATGAACAAACTCAATTCCTCTAAAAGAGTAGTTTTCTCTTTATTATTTCCAGAGTGATCCTCCTCAAGATCAGTTTTGGCCACTGGTGGAGAGCAAACTGAAGAACTATCAACACCCCCAGCAGCTGCAAGAGCCAGTGCCTCATGACGCGGAAGTAAATCAGGGTCCCACGTCACCAAACGGAAACCCGGTTCTTGGAAAAGAACAGACAAATTCTTGTTTTCGGCTAACATATCTTCTACAAAAGCTTTTTTCACAAGGAACTCTCTTTCTTCTCTCTGTCGATCTCTCAGTCGGGAACTACGGCCACCTGGTAGCAATGATCGTGGCACTCTGAAATTTTTTTATATTTACACGAATATGAGAATAAATGTGGTCCAGCAGAACTTAAAGCTTACATGTACAAAGAGACCATGGAAACTTGCCTTGAAACAAAGGACATGGTCAAGAGATACAACAGCTGCTGATGAGAAAGCATGGGGAGATAATTCATGGCTGCCCGTCGCACAGCAGCTTCCTTTGCTATGTTCAGCCACTGTGGAGTTCCAAAATTAGCGGCTTCACCACAATTGAAACCTAAAAAGGATTAAATCTAATCTGCTCAGTGACGGGTTTTTAAAAATTTGCAATTCATATTCATAAACTAACCCAAACTATCGACTTGTCCTATCCCACTGATATGAGTACATAGAAATACGATTCTTCATTCTCTTCACCAATCCTGACCTTATACTATGTCGATAAATACCCTTTTTCTCCATAGCTTTATTTTGTTTTCACATTTTCACAAACACTTTGAAGAGTGCAGAATGGAACGAATAGACTGCATCACTAAGACTTGAAAGAATGCTTGAAAAAAGCATATTACCGTGGCTGAATCCTACATGATAAGACCTTGGAAAAGTCACAACAAATTCACCAGGATTTTGTACCAACCTACGTAGGAAAACAAACATAGATAAACATAGATATAGGAGCGCATGAATGTAGTTATAAATAAACCATCCTGCTTTCACTTCTCCACAGAACAGAAGTGAAAGTTTAAAAAAAGTAAAGGCCTACCTACAGCATGGAATGCCAGATGCAACTATGATCTCAGGTGATACAAGAGTTGTCTTCTCGCCTAGTTGGGTGAGAGCAGCTGGCAGTGATAACACGCAGACAAGAGTTAATGGAAAATACATACCTAAAAGGTGTTGCAACATCTTGTATCTATCATTACACAACGCAATAAATCTAAGGCATTTTTCCAAGGGTATAACTCTCATCGTACCATAGTCACATTTTCACTAGCACAAGGTCTGTGTTGGCAATTATTCTAGGAGATCTCATTTCTTGCATGAATTATACCAAAACAGGTTTTCTATAAGTAAAGAAACTGGAGATCATCTTTAGCATTAAAAGAACATACCGAGTTGATCAACGTTTCTGCCATAAGAATTTTTGCGGATAACCTCTTCAAAGTCAAGCGCATAATCGGCAGGGACTGCATACCATGTCTTTGGTGAGCCAGTGTGAAGATAATTCATGCTGTGAAGCTCATGGTCCTCAACGTGCCAGGCAAACCAGCTGAACAGCATACCAATATAAACCATGGGAGATGTAACACCAGGGATGTCATCTGGCATGAAACGTGTAACAGAACCAGGTGCTCGTGCAATCATCTGAAGATTCCACGAACTGTTGGAGAGCTTCCAGCCTGCAGTACCTTCCATTTCGTCAACAAAATCCACGTTCTTCTGCTTGGACGAATCTTGAGATAATAAACTTGGAGAAGCAAGAGATGCCTTTGCTACCTCAGGCAATGTTTTCTCACCATTCTTACAGGATGGTTCTTGACTACTGTTTCCGTCCGTCCCTCTCTCGACTCTGCTTCTGCCTTCATCGCTCTCTGCCTTCCTCTGATAAGATCCCCTGCCCCTCCTCTTTCTCTGCCGGAAATGCCTATAATGACCCTCTGGCTCACCAAAAGCTGAACCAGGCACATCGTTCGCATACTCTATATATATAGGCTTATCAAAAGCCGCTTTCCAGAACAATGCCTCAACCACAACAGGCGACACTTCTTTAATCGTTCCTAATTGGCTTTTATAAAAAGCTTTCGACTTAGATTCAAACTGTTCCAATGTATACACACCACCACTTTGCCACACCTGCTTAACACCATCACTCTTACTACTCTCTCCTCCTTTACTTTTCTTCCTAACCTGACCTAACTCTTGTTGTCTAGTAGTAAACAAAGCTCTATCCTCTTGACATAGTTTCGAAACATCAACACCATAAACCAATTCAGGAGACTTCAAAAGAGACTTGTTCAAGTTATAGTATACATACTTCTTAGATGGCTTTGGTAAAGGAGGAATGATTTTGCAAATCCCAAACGCACTTGCTTCTTTTTCGATTTTCGATATATACGCAATAGGATCTGCGAATTCGGTATCTGTAGGTCTAAAGATAGGTGCCAATGGCAAAGCTTTTAGCCAATTGGGAATTTCAACATTACCCATTCTCAATGACAGAATCAAACACCAAAATCAGATTGAACCCACCATGGAAAATATCAATCTGATGAGACCCAGAAACTCTAAAACCCTAGATTCGAAAATTCCGAGACTGAATTCAAACGATATCTTCCTCCAATGGAGAGAAAATAAACACAATGGAATTGTAGGTAAACTGAGAGAATCAACAACGGAGAAAAGAAGCGGAAGATCAAAAGGAGGAGAGGAAAAGAAAAAGAGGAAGAAAGATACGATATGAACTGTGCGGTTGCACAACGACGGAGAGACGGAGGAGGAAGAGGAGAAGAGAGAGAGAGAGAGAGAGAGATTTAAAAAAAAAAAAATTAAATCTTGAAATTTTCTAAAATTATATATTTTAATTTTTTTTTTGCCGTCGGCGCATTTTAGCAAGAAATAACTAAACTTTTACGAGTTTGCGCGCGAAGTTATTGGATCGGACTGACTCTTAGAGATATTTGGGCTTTAGTATAAGCCCACTTAGGCTCTATTTAATGGCTTTATCAAATTTTAACCTTTTTTACAAATAATCCAACTACTTTCCCTAAAAAGATCCAAAAAAATAAAAAAATAAAAACCATATTCTAAAAATCCCGCCGATTATTCTACCGCGTATCCGTTAGTTGTCCGATTAATTTCTGCATAATTCTTATTTTTCAAACATTATCTCTATTTAATTTATCGAATTGGATTTTTAACTAAAATTGACGTGTCAAAAAAAAAACTAGAATTGACAACTAAATTAAGCAAAAATCTATTATAATCATTAGAATTGTATAAATTAATTATTTTTGTCTTAAAAAATTTAAAATTTCTATAAATCAAAGTTATACACTTATTATGTATCTATAAAATGGATTTATATTAAAATTACTAAAATAATCCAAAAATTAGTCCATGATTAATCTCCGTTTAATTTTTTATTCTTCATCTAGGCGCTAGGTCTAAACTCGCCGCTCGACTAGCGTCGGTAGAAAATTTGTAAAACCTATAAAATGTGTTTTTTTAACTCTCTTTTCAAAAGTTAGGATATTTGCTTAGAACCAAAAATAGATTTTTGGGTGAGAAAAGAACCACATATAGATTAATATCATGTGTTTTAATATCTTTAAACCTTGCATGATAAAAAGAAAATATTTATCTTTTTTTTTTGCTCACAAAGAAAATATTTATCATTAACAACCTTTTATTTGTCCTTTAAATTTTGGAGCACACCACAAAGAGTGAAAAAAATACACACCCAAACGCAAACGCAATAAAACAATTGAATGAAACAAAGTAACAACGATTCAATTCATTAAATTTTAAAAAGTTCACTTTGGTCACATCAAGGTTGTTGAGACAGAAACGTCGCGTCTGCGTTTTGATCGCTGCAATAAAGGCAAGGGTGCTGCTGAAACCCTAATCTCTCAAGCACTTCCCTAGCCATCATAACTAGTTCCTTGTTCTTTACGGCACCTTCATTTTCCTTCAACACCGTTTGAATCGCGTTACTAAACGCTCCATACGCTTTCCCGCCGCCGCCAACGCCAACGTCGGCCGAAGTCTCATCCGCCTGACAACCGCTCAACAAGATTCCGGCATCAACGTGTTTCTCACGCGCCGTCATATTGTCTAGAAGATCCATCAGTTCCATCGCCGGTAACCGGAACTTTAACCCCGCGTCGCCGCCAAAAAGCTCAAGTAGATGCGTGCCGATGTCGGAAGTTGAGATTCCGGTAAGAGAACTCAAGTGATCAAGAATTGCCTTGAAGGGCAAGGCACGCGATGTTATTGTCTTATGAGTTGCCTCCTTTACCGTCTCCAGCGATTTATCGCTGGAGACGGTAAAGGGTCCGATTTGCTCTTTCTCCTTGTCGATGAGACCGCCACTATGGCAAGAATCAGAGATCATTGTAAAGCTTGTTCCTTTCGGAAGCTGATTAACCAATGCTCTGAAATCAACATCAGTAATGAGATTGAAATCACAAGGAACAATAGCTTCATCTTGTCTAAATGGATGAGCGGGTTTAACCGAAGGAATCCTAGTTCCATGACCACTATAATGGAAGAATAAGATGTCTCCGGATCCGGCTTTAGCTTTATCTACCATCCTTTGTAAAGCAGCCTTGATGTTTGCACCGGTTGGCTTTAGTTTCGACTCTGCCTCATCTGTTAGAACTTCAATGTCGTCTAGTTTGAATCCGAAACGGGTCAAAAGAGTTTCTTTCATGGCTAAAACGTCGTTGATGCAGCCGTGAAGCTCGTTTTTCGTGTTGGGGTAGTTGCAGCCAACAAGAACGGCTAGTCTTCTCTTGATCACTTCTTGTTGATCCATTGAGTCTAGGCAAAATGTTTTGTGTTTTGTTGTTATAGTACTTTTTCTTATGTGAAGTGTTGTTGTGTTTGGAGCTAATATGTGTATTTATATAGATGATTAAGTTTCTTGTAGTAAAAGGCAAGTTACATATTATACATTTTTTTTCGTTTCTTGTTTTGCTTTTAAGTTGTGGGACATTTTCTTAATGGAGTTTTGATTGTATTATTGCTTTAAGGCAAGAAACAATACCTTAAACTAAACTTTTGAGATAAACATATAATTAGTCCCACCAATACTGGGATGTTTATTTTAATCGTCTAAATTATTATTTTCATTACAATTTATGAGAACAACTAGAAACAATTTATCGAACAAATTTTTTCGTTTCATCTGCTGAATCCTATCATTAAGATGAACGACTATGCTTGCACCACGTTGAAGATTTCTTATAAATCTACATTTACGGGGAATCAATCATTAATAAACTTTTAATCAACCAATTGACTAAGAGGACTTCCACCAATTGTTGGATTTAAATGAATAATTATGCTAAAAAGATTATAAAAAGTAATGTGGATTTGGTTAACATGGAGTTATTATAATTTGCGAAAAGAAGTAATTTTCTCAAAGATTTATATCTAAAGCCATCTAGCTATGTAAGGCAAGAAATGAGCTATATTTTATGTTATATGAATGTATATAACGTAGATAATGTTGAAATATTAAATGTCAATATGAACCAAACTAACTTGTCTTGATCCCTAAGGACTCTCGATACCAACGAGGTCGTGCACGCAACGGTAAAGTCTTATCGAGACGAACCACATATGAAATAGTTAGCATATCTTATGATATTTAGAAGTTATTTCATCCGTTTCATTAGGGCTCGGCAAAAAACGCGAACCCAAAATATCGACCCGAAAAATCTGAACCCAAAATATTTGATCATTCGCTAGGGGGTATTTCGGTTATTTGGTATTACCCGAATCTGACTCGAATAAGTATCCCAAAAACCTGAAAAATCTGAAAACCTGAATCGTACCGAATTCGGAATCTGAAAACCCCAAACTTGAACTCAAAATCCGATAAATTCGAAAAAACCCGAAAATATCGTAAAAAGGGAAGAAACCCGAATTGTATATAAAATATTTTTTATATACTTGGACTTCCCTTACCTTACTAAACTCGGTTCGAGCGGAACTTAATGTTATGCCTCCAAAAGTTCAAAAATCAAATAGATCTGAATCGAATTCGGCCCGAACACCCACCCTTAGGTTTCATATTAAGTGTGGTTTTAAAAGTTACCTTTGTTTCATAGTAAGTTTTTTTTAATATAATTTTACAACAACAAAAAAAAGTTTTTTTTAATATATTTATCAATTGTATCTTCTACAACCTTAAAATTTTGAATACACATGTTTTTTAAAAAAAAAAACACAAAGCAAATTTTACATAAGAAAAATCACACAAAACACCAAAAAGATAATGAAGTAAACCGAAATCTAAATTAAAAGCGAAGATTTGTTATCAAACATTGTTCGAGTCGTCGTCGTCACGCTTACTTTAGAACTTCCATTATTGCACAACACCTTCTCTATCACGTTATCTTGAACGCTAACGCTCTTAAGCGGTTGAACCAAACGCTGACCGCTAAACGCAGACAAGCCGATTCTTGATAAGTTAGCCGCCACTGTCGTCGCGACCGGCTCGGCGGTAGTAACGCTCCAAGTGACACTTGCTTCACTCGGTTCGTAACCGTATTCTTCATCGTTCGCGGTCTCGGGTGGGGCCCACGGACGAGCCGTGGGTTGAGCTGAGAAGCTCTCTATCTCGAAGAGATCAGAGCTAGCGTCGCTCGTGGCTTCTTCGTCCGTGGTAACCCCCTTGGGACTAGTCGGGTTCTGAACCGGTTTAATCGGATTCAGAACCGGTTTGGTCGGATTCTTGGGTTCTTCGTTTAGTGTCATGTTAAGTTTCATGAGCTTCCAACTTTCTGATGCGGAATATTTTTCACAAGTCGGGAAGCTAAAAGTACTGACGTTTGGTTCATAATCGATGGACCGAGTCACGGTATTGGAAGGGATCCTTAGCCTTATAGGATCAGACGAAGATATCGTCTGATGATTATGATGAACAATTCGGTTCGAGATGATTCGGTTAGAACCGGTTCTTGACTTATCTTCAATTCTTGATTTGGTTTCTTGAACTTGAACTGACTTGGAGCTCGAACAAGGACAAGTCCTACGTCGAAAAAACCATCTCGATCCTAATAAAGATCCCTTCTTGCTACTTCCATGTCCATCTCGGTTCGATCCTTGTCGGTTCTTGTTACAGAGCAAACCAGTTTGGCTGTTCCAACTAGCTTCTGATGATACTTTGGCGGATGAAACTGAAGAGAATCTTGGACTAGTGATACTCCTTGTGGATTTATCGTTGTTTTCGCTTTCGCTAAAGTATCTTCGAGCTTCGAATATGCTTATCTCAGCATCTTCTTGCTCCTTCTGTTGTTGTTTGTTGTTGTTGTCTGGTTTGAGATATGAAGAGAATGAAACATCAATGTTATTGTTTGATTGACTTTGAAGGATCTTGATGTAAGGATCAAGACCATCGCGTTTGGTCGCAACGACAGTTACAGAAGTTTCTGCCATTGTAGAAGTTTTAAGCTAGTTCTGGTTTTGAGTAGCTCTCTAACTTTGTGTCTACATATATACACACACTTGAGACTTGAGGGAAGTGTTACTAACTCATGAGTTAGTTTTATGTCCGTGAAAGTTCTAACTTTCTCGTTTTAATAATGTCATCATGACGTTATTACAACTTTTGAGTTAGTTTATTGAACATGTTGTTTCTTAATGTGACTCAAATTCTATGGTTATGTGACTTAATAGGTTTAAAAATCAAATTCTAGATCGGTTTAGGAATCAGGTTTGGGGCTATAAATACGAGTATAAGAGTTTGTAATTATTCATTCGCATAATCGATAAAGAAAATTTTTTGCATCGATCGAGTTTCTCTCTAAGTTTTTCGGTTTTTAAAAAAAAAATTTCAACCATACATTAACTAAAAGGTAACGCTCATATTAGTCGCTTAAAATACATTCGCGAAATAAAGAACGAGTGACTCGAACCAGACAAACTGTTTGCACATTTAGTGAATGAAGAATAAAAGCCAGAAAGAAATACGAAAGCCACCCCTCAAACTACGCGGATTTATTTCGTAATCAATTTTTTTAATAGAATCCAACTAGTAAACTAAATCTTTTTTTCAAAATATATAATATAATTTTAAAAAGATGAATAAATTTTTAATATAATCCCGATATCCGAAATTTTGTTTATATTCTCTAAGACTTAAACTAAACAAATAGAGTATAATGCTAGTTTTGGAAACTAAAGACTAAAAGTTCAAAATTTTCCTAATTATAAAAAGAAGATTGTTAGTTGAACTAATTGATATATTTTAAAAGTTTGATCTCTGTCTTTTTCTTTAAAAGTAAAACACATAAATTAGTTTTTGCATTATGAGAAGGAAACATAAAGTTTTTTCTCTCTTTTTTTTCCTTCTATATAAACATAAACTAAAGTATTGTTGCATCCTATCTCCAAGTTCACAAACGTGATTGTTTCCCTTCTCCATAGTCTTACCATGTGACTTCTCTATTATTATGTTCTTCTCTATGATATGCTTTTAAGCAACAAGACAAAGATAACTCAAAACAATGTGACAAAAATCTCAATAGTGATTACTTCCTATTCGACAATAGACAGATCAAAAGAGAGGATAAGAATTTATCATTGTAATATAAAAATGGGTCCATTCTTATACAATTTTTTTTTTACATTTAACGAATAAATATTCCCAATATTCATAGGCTGTCAAAATGCTTGGTGTTTTCTACATTAGCTTCACCATTTTTCATGTTGAAATTTATTTGATAAGTAGTTCAACGAGTTGATTGTGTCTAAAAGACTTGCATCTAAGAATATATGAACCTTTGGTCTTACCCACTTACATGATTTTTCAGAGTTGTATTTTTTTTTGTTGATCAAGAGGTTCAAAGTCTGTGGGCTCCTTATCCTTCCAGGACGGGATCAGACCAGGTTAGATATTCGTCTATGGCGAACCAACCTCTCTCAACGCAGTTTGGACCAAGACCTCCTCTTTAAATAGAGTACATATATTATTTCTCCTGCAAAGTCATGCGAGTGCACACTAAGAACGTTATCATTATTGGCTACACTCCTTAAGGGTCAACTTAGAGTGGCTAATTACAATTTATTTTGAAGTTATTTACATTGCAAATATTTTGTCTATGACTTGTTACATACTTGGGCTAAGCATTCGGGTTCAGTTCCCGTCTCGAACTCCAACTCAATAGGATTCACTCGGGGTTTTGAAAAAATTATTATAGGGTTCGGTTTCAGTTTTATTCGGGTTCGAGTCTGGTTTAGTATACATATTGAAATCTGAGTACATTTGATATTTTTTCAAATTCAGATATTTTTGAATTTTTTAGATTCAGATTTTTCGAGATTTTCAGGTGTTTATAGTTTTTCTAGTTTCGAGTTTGGATATTCATTCGGGTTTACGGGAAATTTAGGATATCCATTCGGGTTCAGATAAAACCCGATACCCGTAAGACCGACGAAGGGAACATGATCATGTATTTTTGCAAAATGGTTTGGATTCGAATTCGGTTCGAGATTTTTCAGGTCGGATTCGGTTCGGGTTTTCGGATTCGGGTAAAATGCGCGGCCCTACTTAACACACTACCCCCATTCTTTCAATAATAGGGCTCTTATGTGAGACCACATGTTGATAGAGCCCCAACCCAATTTAACCACAAAACGAGACTACCACATGTTAAAATGGTAACTAAATGCAATGAAAATTTTCAACCTTATAAAATTCTTGAGGTCCGTAGACAATCTCCCAAATTTGCCTAAATAATTTTCTATTTAAGACATTAACATAAGAAGAAGAAGAAGAAGGTAGAAGACAATTATTTTGAGAAGAAAATTCAAAAGATGAACACCATTATCCTTTTTGTCACATTTCTTACTCTTTCTTCTTCATCTCTAGCTGGTAAATTCTCAACTCCTCCTTGAACGGCATATCATTGTTACACATTTTGGATCTTGAGAATTGATAGGAAAAAAAACATATAACTCAAGTGATTGAATTCTATTGAAAAAAATGACTTATAATAGTCATCTTGACTCTTGTTTTTTCCTCATCTTTTGAAGCGCAAGAGACGGAGACTGAATTTCATTACAAAAAAGGCGCGGAAGCCGATCCTTCGAAATGGAGTAGTATCAAACAAGAATGGAAGATTTGCGGGACGGGGAAAAGACAGTCACCAATCGATCTTTCTCCAAAAATAGCTCGCGTAGTTCACAACTCTACAGAGCTTCTTGAGACATATTACAAACCGGTAGAAGCTAAACTTAAGAACCGTGGATACGATATCATGGTAATTTATTCAAGAGAAAAAAAAAGAAAACCTACATAACATTTCTCTCTTTTCTTTTTAAACCAACTAGTTCACTAGACCGATATTTTGTTCATTAGGTCTCATGGCAAGACGACGCCGGGAAGGTCGTGATCAATAAGACCGATTATAAATTGGTTCAAAGCCATTGGCACGCACCTTCAGAGCATTTCCTCAATGGAAAAAGGTAAAGATTCTGAGTTTGAATTGCATTAGGAGAGATTAGCTCGCCAAAAACGAGTATCTTATCTGGTCTGACCTCGTCCTAGTGGAATTAGGGTCCCACGAACTCTGAACCTCTTGATCAACAAAAAAAAAAATCAAGAAAAACAAGAAAAAAGATTGAACATCATATACATTGGAGCTAAGAATATTAAAATTTAAATTTCATTTTTTTTGTTAGACTTGCTATGGAACTTCACATGGTACATAAAAGCGCAGAAGGACACTTAGCAGTTATCGGAATTCTCTTTAGAGAAGGTGCACCAAATGCTTTCATTTCAAAGGTAATATTCTTTAACCGCGATTTTTATGTATTTTTACAATCGTTTTACCGCGATTTTTTGTTGCTTACATTTCTTTATTTTCGGATTCTTCTTCTTGAAAATCTCCATAGATAATGAACAAGATCAATTTGATCTCGGAGAAACAAGGTGGAGAAGTGAGTGTAGGAAAAATACATCCAAGAGATTTTGGATGGGATCTTACAAAATTCTATGAATATAGTGGATCGCTCACGACTCCTCCTTGTACAGAAGATGTCATTTGGACCATCATCGACAAAGTACTTCTACAAAAAAAACATATACAATATTCAATTTAAAACCTCATTGTATTGAAAATTTTATAACTCATTTAAAATGCATGCAGGTTGGGACGGTTTCACGTAAGCAAATTAATGTTTTAGTCGATGCACGTCGCGCTGTAAGTAATATATAATATATACACTCTCATACTAAGAACATGATTAATGCGGGTCTTTTAGACCATCTCCAACGGGAGATGGAGAGGAGTCCTTAGCTTTGTTTTCTAAAAATAAAACAATTTAATAATCAATGAAATCAGTAAATAGTGAAGGATTTAATCCTTCAAATCCCTCTCTAAGGACCGAAACATGCACAGGTATGTTACTGTTCGCGGGCCCCACTTACACGTGGCGGTCCGCGATTGGTCACTATTTTAGTTTTAATTTTTCTTTTTTTAATTGAGGCGAAAAAGATAAAAATAAAAATAAAAAATTGAAATTTTTTTTTAAGGACTCCAATGGTGTTTCACCATTGGAGATGCCCTTAGGGTAGAGTTCTTAGGGTCAGTTAAGAGACGGTTTCTTAGTTTTTAAGTAAAAAAACTAAGAACCGTCTCTTAGGGCATGATTACCGGTAAAATCCATTNATTTCCGGGAAAAACCATTTGGGTTTTTTAAATTTTTTTTTTTTTTTTTTTTTTTTTTTTAAAAAAAAAATTAAAAAGTAAACCAATCGCGGACCGCCACATGTCAGTGGGGCCCGCGAACAGTCCAAGAAACACTCAAAAACCGTTTCTTATTTCACAATTTCTGGAAGCGTTTCTTGTGATTTCGGTGGGGCCCACACGCGGAAAAGTGGTTAAGAAACCCACTTATCTTCTGCGATAATGGTGCTTTTAAATAAGAACTTTAAGAGACGGTTCTTACCTATTTTAGTTAAAAACTAAAAGACCGTCTCTTAAGTCTTAAGTGACCCTAAGAACCCCACCCTGAAAGACCCGCATTAATCATGCTCTAATACCATTCACAAAATTAAAAATTCTAAAGTTAAATACTTAAAAACATGTTTTGTTGATTATTAGGGTTATGAGGCTAACGCAAGACCGGCTCAACCGCTGAACAACCGTGTGGTTTATTTGAATGAGCAGTGGAACTGATTGTCTACTAGAAAATGTCGTGACCCATTTCAAAATTTAGTAAACTTGGGGTCCATACCTACATAATATTTATAAAAAGCATATACAAATTCTTTTGATTAAAAGAAAGATATTGGTATATATGTATACCATTTTATTTCCTTTTTTGGAGTTCTATTTGTATTCCAATAAAAGTGTTGTAATATTCAACCATAATAAATATGAGTTGTTTGATATTTGGTGATAAATTTTCATATTTTATTAGTGAAACGCAGTGAACTATTTAAATTGTGAACATGTATTTAAATTAGACTATAGATTGTGAACATGTATTTAAATTTATTGTTATTTTAAGATGACTGAATGCGCGGGTTTTGGTAAGTTTTCCGTTAGATATCCAAGTCAAGATTGATATATGCGTGGGTGCATGGGCAGCACACCGTGATACGGTTTTTTAATGGACTTTAGATACAAAATATAGACAGCTCAGGAAGTCGATTTTTTGAAGTTATAAGAACATATGTTAGAGTTTTGTAATTATTATTCACACGATTAATAAGAAAATTTTAAAGGGTGTTCCCCTCAATTCGTTTTCTCTTAATGATTTTAGCTTCTCTTTAGGTTTAACTCGTAATATTTCTCAACATTTATATGTTCCAAATTAAACATATTTTATGTTTTTATTTTAGTTTTCAATATAAATTATGATTAAATGCATATTAATAACTGATTCAAATTAATTAATTTTTTTTGTTATTTATATTAGTGTTAGTGTCATTTGAAAGAAATAAAGTCAATTAAATATTATTTAGCATCACTTTAAAATTTATGCAAGTGGTGAAGTTTAACGTCATGTGTATTCACTAGTAGAAATAAGTGGTATAGTCACGTTTTTGTCACGAAAAAAACGTGGCTATATGATCGTTACCTTTTTTTCGTGGCTAAAATCGTGGCAAAATCATTCATATAGTCACGATTAGCCACGAAAAAAAAGTCACGATCCTATAGTCACGATTTTGTCACGAAATCTGCCGAGACTATAGCAGTTTTTTTTACTAGTGATTGACGTTTGATAGATTTAACATCGTTTTCAAAAATAATGCTATAATTCGAACATCGCTATAAAAGTGACTCAATATTAAAAAAATAAATAATGTTGAATCTAGATGTGAGATGTAGTTGTTGTTCGTCTATGCTGAGATGTCACCCATATTTTAAAATATGTTTTTAACTTTATACGTATTTAAAACATACATATTTTTATGTTTAAAATCAAAAATCATTTGTAAATTGCGAAAGCAGACAATACAGTTGAAAATTTTTATTATAATTGTTTTAACAATGTGTAAATGGTTTGGGTATAGGAAAGACTTTACAAAAAAAAAAACAAGATTTCATATTAAAATAAATATATTGTAAACTCAAACACGTAAACGTAAGTATATACTATAAACATAAGCATAAACGTTAAAATACGCAAAACGATGGGGAACTAGATATTTTTTTTGTGTGGAATCAACTAATTTTTATTGAAAAGTAAATAAATTAAGAAAATAAATCACAAATTGGTTATATCATATCATAAAATGTTTTGGTATGGCAGAAAACTAGGATTCAATTATTAAAAAAGAAACTAGGGTTCATGTTTAAAAATTTCGTCCGGAGACTACGATTCGTGCTTGAAACGGAAAACTAGTGTTTTTGCTCTCTGAGTCTCTGACATCGTCAAATGTCCAAGACGCTTTGACGGTTTTCTATCATTTGTGTTAGCATTCAAATCGTTCATCGGTTTCGGTCCTAAGTTCTTGTTTTTGATAGACTTTTTATTTTTTTGGATCATAAGAAACTTTAGGTTTCAATGAACTATTGTACCAAAATTTCATTTTTATTAATGAATATTTACATTCTATAAAAATATTTTTTTATTAAATCCTTTTACATGAAATTTTCTTTCGATAACATTTTATTATGTTTTAATTCTAGGAAGGTAAGAAATTAAAGGTTTTATTCATTTTCTCATTTTCATAGTTTCGAGAACATTATCAACTTAGGCGATACCCTAATTGGTCAAGCCTTTATTTTATTTTTTTAGATAAAATATTTATTATAGTATAATTCTCAAAATGCCACTAAAATAAAATTTTGTTTCAAATATACTATCACAAGTCTTTTTTCAAAAATATTATTAACATGATGTTTTTCTAAAAATACTACAAAACTAATTTTAATTTGAAACCATCAAAACTACACCATGAACCAAACAAATAAACCTTGAAATTTTAAACTAACATTAAATGCAACTATATACTAAGTTTCTAAACCTTTAAAATCTACTTTTAGTGGTTGTGATATTTAAAAAGTAAAACATAAAAACTAGTATAAACTTTCTATTTCAAAGAATGAATAATAGATTTGCCTATAAAACATTTTTAGTGGTATTTGAAAGATTCTTTCCTATGCTTAACTAGTTTTTAGAAAGAAGTCCAGGACAATATGGTCAAACGGCAAGAGACGGCTTCATGACGCTAACACGTTACAAGTTCGATTCCCTGCAATGCGAAACTACAACACATTTGTATTTGGACATCACACGGATATGGTTCTTTGTTTTCGGTCTATTTATAAATCCAAAAATCGAATCTACCCGTGACCGACTTTCTCCCAGAAATTATCTAGGCCAATCGTCAAACATTTTAGGGTTTTGTGTTTTGGGCAAATGGAATATGTAGACGATGAAGTGGTCCTTTGGTACTAACTTCACGGCCGCCACGTGCCAATGATCTAAGAGCTTGTGCGTTTTACACTCTTTCTTGTTTTCTCGTCACATGCATGTGAACACGTTACATTAAGTGGGATCCTCTTATTTTAACGTTAAAATAGAAAATTGAAACATGTAAAAGTAAAATAAACTATGTAATAACTTTCTCGGGTCTAATGGTGGGTCTACATCATATTAAATTACTAAAAATTTAAATTTTTTTAGAGTGCCAAAAGTTTAGCCGATACATTTTTGGTAAAATGTGAATTTTATTGAATAACAATGAGCAATTGATGCAACAAAGTTGAATCTCATTCTACTTATTAAAGTAATTGGGTGATTAAGTGTCTCAAAATTTTTTTTTTAAAAAAAAACACACTTAGGACACGATATAGGTTTAACCAAATTCCAAATAAGAATTTGATTAAAGTTAAGATAAACTAGAATCCAAAATATCATAGTCCAGTGGTAAGGATGAACTAGGGTTCGTGTGGCAAACATTCGAACCCTTCCAAAGGAAACTACCTCACGTTTGTCTATGGACAACCACACGGATATGAGTCCTTGCTTTCGGCATATTTGAACCCTTGACTATCCGATCAGGTCCTAGGTAGAAACGCACTTTGTGCTACAGAGTGGACTGGATACCACACTGTCTGACTCGAGTTTGAGATGCCCAACCGACTAATGCCGGGGGTAGCCGGATCGCCTGTTACCGGACTACCAGGTAAACTGCTTGGGCCGAAGTCGAAGCCCAAACTTCCCACACGATTGTGACTTTGTTTCCAGGAAGAATCGAACCATGAAGGGAAGGGCTTAATCCATTCCCAGGTCTCTTCTACCACTAGACCACGTCCGTGTGGACAAGGTCTCAGACTTACCTCTGAGTTATAAAAAAAAACAACAAATTAGACTAAGCAAACAATAATTTCACCTGGTTGGTCAATAAACAGTAAGTCGTTGGAAACCTACAATAAAGAGATAGTGACCAATAGAAAAAGTTACCGAGAGAACAATCCAAAAACAATTTGAGATAGAAAGAGGCCAAATAAACATATCGAAGAGCATAGAGGTAGTGTGATGAACTACAATTTTCACGAAACATGTAACGCGATGAACTATTTTTAGCAGTTTTGAAGTTCATGAATTTAATTTTCCATTCATGGATAGTCAAATATGTTCTTTTGTGGACTTTTAATCTATTTTTAAAAAAAGATCTTTTGATATGGACTTTTAACCTAATTTCTTTGTTTATAACCTATGTTTTCTTAATGCGCATATAACGCAACAATAAATAAATAAATAAATAAAATCCATAAAAAATTTAAATCAATGAAAATACAATGTAAATTAACATTTTATGTCAATTTTTAACCTAATTTGTTTTTTTTTTGGTTTAAACCTAATTTGTTTTTGTTCACGACATATGTATTTTTATTCATTTATATTTACATTTTTAACTTTTGAGACCTTTAAAATGTTCAGCTGAAAATTGCTACACCCTACATTAATTAGGATCAACAATGAATAAGTTTAGTTAACAATATGTAAATAATACAAAACATCAAAATCATTAGCTTAAATACAACTAAATCCATCCTTATGAGTCCACTTCTATATATATATATATAAAAATATATATATATATTTTTTTTTTGGTGAATAAAGAAAAAGAAACTTCTATATTTTCTATGAATATAGTATTTTTTTAACTACTCCTTTACGTTAGATAAAATAATATGAAATGAAGTGGTGATTGTCACAAAGAAATGTTGAACGTCATGGATTAGATCACCCAAATTTTGTACAGTTCGTACTATAACTTTGTTCTTTTGCTAATTCATTATTTTTATTCGAATACCTCCGTTCGTTTTCACATAATTACTTTGACGTTTCTTTTGAATTTTGTCTATTTTATTCGGATGCATGATAGTTTACTAAACGCCATGCAGAAAATTTCATGTGAGAAACTAATGTATAGTAGAAAAAGTGATATAATTACGTTTTAGTCACGAAAAATGTGAATTTTTTTCATCATCACAAAAAAGTGGCTATAGGATTGTAAGATATTTTATTCGTGGCTAAATCATTCGTGTAGCCACGATTAGCTACGAAAGAAACAAAATTCACGATCCTATAGCTACGATATAGTCACGAAATCTGTCGTGGCTATAACATTTTTTGTATTAGTTGTAATTTCAGTTAAAACTTACGGTAAAATCTAAAAATAATAATATTTTAATGTATACAAATATGTATATATGAATATGTTAATTTGGTGATGTAGTGAGTTGATCAAGCCAAGTGAAAAATACCAAATCGAGATACCTTCAAACTCCGCTTACATGCATTTTCAAAATATAACGAATAAAAATTTCGATTATGCAATTAATTCTACCTAACACATATTTACGCTCTATTTGTTTTTTGAAATCTATTTATAGAAGGTGTAAAAAAAAAAGAAATCTATCTATAGAAGGTTATTAAATAAATAAATTTATTATTTATACATTCTTAAACTATATAACAAGAATATGTTTAGAAAAAACTATAATCTAAGCAAGTTTCTTTGGAATATACAGAGTATATTATTGTTGACTTTAATAGTTTTAAGAATATTCACGTTCTTTTAGAATAAGTGATGTTTAAAATTGTTGTACACCGATTAAAAATTCGCTTTTTATTTAGTTTACTTTTTTCTATAAAAACAACATTACCAACCGCTAACTAAAATCAAATTGCAAAATAAAAATGATTTCAAACGTTAAATAACGTTGAATTTTTGTATTGAAAATGTGAAAAAGTTGTTTAAACTAAACGAAGATACTACAAAAACATCAATTAATTTAAAATAGAGAATAGTAATAGAAAATGTTATACTAACATAAAAAAATAACCTTAAAGAAACTTCCACGAATCATGAAGCTATAAATACTAACTACATGGAGACGCAAAAACTATAGCTTCTTATTGATTCCATCACAAATTTGTTCTTACCATCTTTCTTCTTCAAACTCTCTCTCTCTCTCTCTCTCTATTACACCAATGTTTCCAAACAAACAACAAGAATGGTATGATGCTTCAACAATGGAGTATCCATGGATGTCTCAAGTTGAATCTTTATCTCCTACTCTTCATTTTCCTTCTTTTCCACAATCAGATGAATCCAAGAATGATAAGATCAATCTTCATCATCATTCTACAAGTCATAGTCATGGTAATAATGGACCTAATGGTACTAAGAGTAATAGTAATGATGGTCTAGAGGATGAACAAGAAGATCGAGAAACGGTTTTGGAGAAGAAACTAAGTCACAACGCAGGTGAACGTGATCGACGTAGAAAGCTTAACGCTTTGTACTCTTCACTTCGTGCTCTCTTGCCTCCAAATCCAAAGGTTTGTACTTGAAATTATGAAATAGTTTCAAACTTTTCAAAAAAAAAAAAAAATCAATCAAGACTATGTTTAATTTTTAATTTGACATGCATATATATATTAGACAATTTTTAAAAGTACCATTAAAATAAAATTTTGATCTAAATGAATTTGGGGTGGGCATTCGGATATCCTTCAGGTTGGATTCAGATTTTCGGCACGAGGGGTCTAAACCCATTCGAGTTCTTCTAAATTTTGGATCGGGATCCTCTCGGGTTTGGATGGGTTCAGATTGTATTCAGATCTTTTCATATCTTTCGGAATTTGTATCGGTTCAAATATTTTCATCTAAAATACTTATTAAGTACTTGAATATACCAAATAAGAGTCAAATATTCAAACATAAAATCCAATAGACAACATATAAACTTAAACAATTTAAAATCAAATAAAAAAGTAAACATGACATTAAATATTTTAGTATTCGGATAAAATCAAATATTTTGGATTCATATTTTCGAATTGTCGGGTACCCATTTAGATTCGGATAATACATGTTACCCGAACTACCGTGAGACAAAATCCATTCGGTTTTATGTCATATTCGGTTCGGATTCGACACCATTTTTTCTATGCATTCGATTCAGGTTTTCGGAACCAGAATATATGTCCAGTCCTAAAAAGTACTATCAGAAATTCTATTTTTCCATAAATATCAACAACAATAATTTTTTTCAAAAATATCATAGAGTAAACCTAACCTTTAAACCATCAAAACTAAATACATCCTAAACACTAAATCATAAAGCTCTAAAATTATTGTTTTATGTTGATCATGATGGTCCTTATTCCAAGAATGTATAAACAAATTAAAAGGCCTTATTTACCGGAAAATGTTCTTAGTCGAGCTGGTAAAATTGTTCATGTTAATTGTTTATGTTGATTCTTCTCTCCTCATGGTCCCATGCTTAAATATTTTTTTTTGTCTTTTTCTAACTCTCACACAATTTCAATTGTCTATTTATTTTTCATTTTATATTTAGATTGTATTAAATAATGTTGTAGGTTGTATTTTAATTATCTCTAAGATAGTGTTCTAAAATAAAACTTTAGTTCTTATGTTTATTTCAGCCCATTGTAAAAGCTTTTCTTTCTATAATACACACAAAATTAATTTGAAAGAGAATTATAGATTAAGAAACCACTCTTATGTTTCTAAAAAGCTATTTTAAAAAATAAATTTGAATACTACATTTCCTAATTTCGTTTCAAACTAGGATGCCGGATGAAACATTTCGTCTCGGCTCCCGAAATTTTTTTAGTTAATATGTATATATCGATTGATCTCCAAACAGGATGAAAAATTCCTACATAAAGAATTCGGCCACAAAAACCGTAAAATTTTATAGCTCTACAAATCTCAGAGCTGATCCTGGTTCAAACCTCCAAATTCGTAAGCACGTCACTTCACATTTGTCTATTTTAAATAGCTTATATTTTAAATAGTGTAGGCTTTCTTCTCAAATTTTTTCGTTCTACCAACGAATTTTCTATAATAATTCGCACATTGTAGAATTCTAAGTTTCAGTTATAGTCATAAATTTCTTTTTATGGAAGTAAAACAAAATCGATATAGTTGTCCATAAAGCTTGTTTTGATTTTTGACTATACAGAGGAAATTGAGCACTCCAACGACCGTGGATAGTGCAGTGAGATACATACTAGAGCAGAGGCAAGAGCTTCAACGTTTGTCACAGAAGAAATATCATCTCTTAAAGAGTATCTCTAGAAAAACATTCACTTTGAATCATCACCAAGAAGAGCTCATAAACAGAGTGTTATTGATGGATTCTATAGATTCTTCCTCCCAAGAGATCACAACAAAGTGGCTCACTAACACAGAGATTGTTGTCCAAATTGCAACATCAAGGTGTGTATCTATCTCTAACATGTTGCTTAGGTTAGAAGAAAATGGAGTTAATGTCATAAGTGTCTCTTCTTCGGTTTCTTCCACTACAAGGTTATTCTACACTTTACATCTTCAGGTACTTGTCCTAAGAGATCAAATGGTGTTCATGTTGCTTGAAGCTAGAAAAAAATGTCAAGAGAATAGAGAGAAGGTTGATATATTTTGTGTTTCCATTTTCTTGTTCTTTTGTTTAGATAAAAGAAGATTGCTGAGTGAATCAGAATAAGTCAATGAATATGATCTTTGGGGTTATGCCAATCATATTGAGAAGAGAAGAGTTTCAAGGAGTCATAATCTTACAAAACCCGACTGCGATTAGGCATGACCATCACGGTTACGGTTAAATTTGTTTAACCAACGGTTACGATCATAATATTTTTTTATTTTAACTTTAACCATTTGATATACAGTTAAAACAGTTATGGTTAAAAACTGTTACACGGTTACAATTGAATATAGTTACATATTTTATATGTACTAGGAGAACATCCGCGCTATCTTGTTTGATTTTGTTTCATAATATTTTTATAAAATTTTTGAAACTTTATTTATATATCTTTCTCACTATATTTGCATTTTCGTCTATTGTGATATATTATATATTCAATACATGAAGTTTAGTGTTTTTTTCCCGAATGTCTACTGATAATCTTAAGTAAAATGTTAATTTACAAATATTTTTTTTAAATGAAATTCTTAAAAATATACTATATGATATCAATGTGTAATAAATAAATATGTATAACATGAATTCAAAATCCAACTTAAATAGATAACAATATGAATTGAAAACTCTACTTGTAGAATCAACGAGTCCAAAAAGTTTTATTTTTTTTTTTGTTTTTTCATTTATTTGTATTAAATTAATAATATCCAGATGCATGCATTTGCGTCTTTGACCGATTCATGTAAAATCATAAAATCCCATTTGTACTTTGGTGATGGCACTTAATTATTTTGTCAAAAATTTCCATCATTTTAAAGGTAACATTCAATTTTAAACTTTAAATTCTTAATAATAGAGAATGACCTTTCATATTCTTTAATTAAAAACTTAAACTCTTTAAAAAATGACATTTCATATTCTTGAACTAAATATAGGTTTAACATATTACATATTTAATAGAGAAATATATTTTAATCATTTTAAATTACATAATGACATTTGTCATCTTCACATTAGCCGAAAATGATGATGTGGCACATTGTGGAAGAGAGTTGATCAACTATTATATTATAGATTATAGATAGATTATGATACATTTATGGTAATAATTTTCAACACAACTTTTTCTCCATTTAAATGCGTAAAATATTTGATTTTGCTTATAAAAGTTAAACTTTATATTTTTTAATTTAACCGTCAACTTCTTGATATGTTAGTATAGTCAATATTCAAATATCAAAATAACTATTTGACTGTTCTTTTTTTTCAACTAACTATTTGACTGTTCAAAATTGGTTAATTATGCATCGAAGAGTACTAAGATGCTCAAGGAAAAATTACCGTTATATTTTATTCGTTCTCTAATAAAAATATTTGTCTAATTAAAATATTTGTCAAGGGCACAATAGTTTCACTTAGTGGCCTTAATAATAACTTCCAAATGCGATTTTTTTTTTGTCATCGTAGCCTAGTGGCAAATAGTTCCTTTCATTAGAGGCATGTGCAGGGTTCAAACCCTGGTTTCGTGAGATGGATGCAGAGGTAGTGCAACCACTGACCCACTTGCTCCTCTCAAATGCGATTTACATATCAAGTTTAATTTTAACAGATATGTCTTTTATTATAAACTAACTGTTTATTGAAATATTAGTTATTTATGTTAAGAAAAAAACATTAATTATATATAACATTTACTATTAAACTTAGCTAATATAACATAATTTGTTTTAGATGTGTTTTAGATTTAGATAAGGTAAATATAAATTAAACATAATTTTCTATATCATATCAACATCTCTAATTGTTGACACATTTTATTTATGTTAGAAGTTTTACCGTTAAACGATAGTTTTGATTCGGTAACGATTAATTAATGGTTACGGTTAGAAACTTTTCTTAATTATAACTAATATTTTGTTTACGATTATCGGTTACGGTTTAAAAAGGAAACAATTACAGTTTGAAATAGACCATTATCTATCTTCCCTATGTTTGTTTCTTATCTTGTTCAAGGAGTCTTTAGGATCTGCCATTTTTCGGGATTTAAGAGATGAGAATTTGAAATTTTATAACTATTTTATACGTACTAATATATTATAATTTTTGAAATATGTAGTTGGACTATTTTATCAAAAAAAAAAAAGTAGTTGGACTATGTTAGTTTCTATGATGAGATGTCATTGTTGTTACTCTCTGTCTCTGTTTGGTTATTTTAAAGTATCATACAAGAATATCCACCCTAGGAATATATTAAACTATTACAGAATCTTTGGTGTTTTGTGTTACATTAACAAATTTATACGTATTTAAACTATTACGCATTTTTTATGTTCTTAATCAAAAATTATTTTTAAACCGTGAAAGCAGGCGCCAATACAGTTGAAAATTTTATTATATTTGTTTTAATAATATGTAAATGATTTTGGGTGAACAAAAGACTTCACAAAAAAAAAAAAACATTTGATTTTCTTAAATAATTATATTAATAGTAAATAAATTTTGATCCGCTCTCATTTTTTAGATATAATCTAATACAAATTTTTTTAATAATGATATAAATTTTTTAATTATAAATAATCTAGTAAAGAACAAATATTTCCATTACAAACGTATTAACGATATGGATATTGTCAATGTCGCAATGAAAACTAGTTTCTCTCCTACTATATATTTATGTCACGTGCTAAACAATTAAACGATTATAAAGTTAATTCATTTGTACTATCGTTGTCGATTTTTTTTATAGAACTCATATAAAAAATTTTATAAAATTCTCATAATTTTAATTTTTTATATTTATATTTTAATTTTTTCTATGAGTGATATGCAATATTTTTAAAACAAGACCGGTCCGATGGACAGACTGGGTTTGACCGCAAACAAAAAACATAGCCATGTTGGGACAATAATAAACGCGAAGAAAATTAGACTGGTTAAAATATCGAATTAAGCTGGCAAAGAGCCGAAAACCAACGAACCGTTGAACCGAATTCAATTCTTAAACATGAAATTTAATTATTTTATTAATTATTATAGTTTTGGGCAAAATTACGCTTTTGCTTTTTAAAATATTATGATTTTAAGTGTTTTGTTTAATATTTATGATACTATATTTATTCTCAACTATATACTATTTTAAAATAATATATTATAGTAATAATAATAATTTTATTTAAAAATATCATTAAACATACATCCACCCACGATCCAATAAATTATCCGATTCGGTTGTCAATTCAATTTTTAAAATATTAAATATTATACATATTTAAATATTTTAAAATTGTCGTTTTTGTAATTATTAATTAATGAGTTTAATTTTAAATATTATTTTTGTAAAAATATTTAAAAACTGAAAAAATAATCATTCAACCAATTGAATAATTAAGCGACATATTATGACGCATAGTTAATATTAATATAAGATTTGTAAACTTAAAGGTAAGCATATACATACACACGGTCTCGTCAATGACGAGTAGATTCAGCTCTGAAAAATATTAAGGACAGGTAAACTTTAAACCACTTGATCATAAAGAAAGACACACAAACTTTAAAATACTCCAAAAGGTTGGGAATCAATTTTCTATGACATTTATCAATTACTATTTTTAGTATCCTGATTCGAATATTCCTAAAGTAGGTTCCTAACATTATTTTTGGACGGCGTAACAACAATAATAGCTCACAAGTTTAGTACCATGCATAGGAATATATATATATATATATATAGATGGAGATGGATTCCATCTTATCAAATCCGGTTTGAATTACTAGAACGTTGAATCGGGAATGGAAGATGGACTGCGAAGGCCCTTAGAGGAATAGAAGAGGATACAAGAGAGGTATGAGCCATGAAAGAAAAAATGCCTATATCTCTGAGTCAACAATAAAGTCAACAAAATCGGAAGACATTAATTCATACATTGATAGAGGAAGATTTCACGAAAACGGATCTAGCAACGGTTACGATATGATCAACACCTATAAAAGAGAAGGGAGGTCACAAGGAAGGGGATCGATAACCAAGTTGTCTTGATCCAGTGGTAAATGAGCTCCAGCTGGAGTGTCCGTCCCTAGGTTCGAGCCTTGGCCACTGCGGAATTCTCATACGGGCTGCAGCATCCAAGAGTCGGCACGTGGAGAGCCGTTTGGCCGCCCACGTGGCTAGTCTAACACGTGGACTCCTGTCCTGTCGGAGAGCGTTAGGATACCTGGATTATAAAAAAAAAAGAAGGGGATCGATTTTGACACTTTTGAAACAAAAACAAGCCTTTACATTGATTACGTTATACACGCGATTCATTCAATAAAATCATTACATTTTCGAACATTTACATTGCAAATCGTACACTTCGGTTCAGAATTAGATTTTGAGATCTAATATATATATAAACTATATATATATATATAGTTTATATATTGGACTATATTTTCGTGCTAGCCATAATCAACCTAATATTCTTTTGTCACATGCATTTAGTTTTATTAGTAACTTTTTCTTATATCAAAATAATCATGACTGATTTAAAAGTTTGGGGAATCAACTAACTTTTATCGAAGAGTAGACTAAATAAATTACAGATCGATTAGAGCATCTAATATTCAATTTTTTAAGAGTAGACTAAATAAATCACAGATCCTTTAGAGCATTTAATATTCCATTTTTCCTCTAAACTAGAATGAATTTATAATGAAATATGTTATATCCTTAAAAATAGAATAATTAATAGAATTCTTTAATTATGGAGTAATTTCATTTTTTTATTTCAAATATGGAGTAATGTCTATTTGCTCTATTTTCAAAATGGAATGAGATTGAAGTAAACTTTATTATAAATTTCATTTTGAAATAAAATTTAGAGTGAGATTGAAAATGTTTTTACAACATAAAATGTTTTTTTGTAAAGTTCTTTTATATTGATAAAGTTCTTTCGATAACATTCTTATATGTTTTAATTCTTATTGTAGGAGGTTAAGAAAAATTAAGGATTTTATTCACTTTTCTCATTTTAATTCATAGTTTTGAGAACATTGATTATTATTAAAATGTCAAACGGAGGCGATACCCTAGTGAGGTGATACCCTAGTGAGGTCAAGCCTTTGAGACACCTTTAGTATATTCTTAAATTTTTTTTTGTACTTTAGAGCTTTCTTTTTTGGATGATGATGTGTACATGACGATGTTTATCCATGTCAATGACTTAAAATATCTCCGAAAAAGATCTTTATTTTAAGGGTGACGAAGTTTCAAAATGAGGATTTAAGGGTTAAATTCGTTTTTTGTAACTTGGTTGTCTTGGCCTCCACCAAGGTGGATCCAGACTAACCGGCGGGGGTCCGAAGGTCCCGATCCTTTTTGGGACATATGGGACACATGGACATCCCTTTCACCGTCGTTCTCGGGGCGCTGGTGGCCGCATGTGAAATCACCGGTGGCCGAGTTTCGAATCCACAGTCGTGAACCTTTTACCACCAGAGCTAGAAATCCCCGTTAAGGGTTAAATTCTCTCAAACTTCAAATCCAATTTTAAGAGCTTGTGTGCCTTTTAACCTCTTTCTTGGCTTTTTTTTTTTGTCTTTTCTGTCGTTACATGTGTGTGAACATGTTGATATATTAAGTGGGATCTTCATATTTTAACTTTGAGATACGTTTTTAACCGAAAAAGGAAACTTGAAACATGTAAAACTAAAATAAACTATGTACTAACTTTCTTGGATCTAACATTAGGTTAATGGTCATCATATTGAATTGTTGAGGACTTTCAACCTAATCTTTTGTTTGTTTATAACATTTGTCATCTTACTGCACAATGCAACAAAAATAATCTATTAAAATCACTAGAAGCGATAAAGATACACTATGGACATTACATGGCGATTTTTAACCTAATTTATTCAACAAGAAATAACACTTCAAAAAGCATAAGCTTAATTACAACTAATTTAGAATGGTTGAATCATCATCACTATGGGTCGGGTTCTATATTTTATTTGAATATAGTTTTAACATCCCCACCCCAACCAAGGCCCATTAGTCCCCTAAATCAAACTCTAAGCCCAATTACATTCTCTAATCCCCAAACTATTAAACCTAAACCCTAAATCACCTAAGAGATCAACCTAAAACCTACCTTGTGTGAGCAGTTAATGCGGAGAGAGAGATGATGTTGATGACGTCGAGAGAGGAAGGAGAGAGAGAGAGATTTTAGCCGTTAATGACGGTTAATGACGAGTTGGTAAATTAGAAAAAGATTTTAGCGGTACCAGTTGGTTAACTCCGGTTCTTCGGTGCGGGATGTTACAATAGTGTTTTTTATTTTTTTTTCACTACCCTTTTACGTTTTAGATGAAATATTTTGAATTGAAGTGGTAATGGTCACGAAGAAGAAATGATAAAACGTCAAAATTTATATATTGTTCTTTTATCAATTCATTACTTCTAATATTCACCTCCGTTCGTTTTCACATAACTAATAGCTTTCACGGTCAAGATGTAATTTGAGTCTTTGTCTATTTACTCGTATGCATGATTGTTTACTAAACGTCAAGCAGGAAATTTCATGTACGATTCAACTAATACTTCGATAAAATCTAAAAATAATAATCTTTTAATGCATTCTCAATATGTTTTTTTTTATCAACTAAATACATGTCATTCTCAATATGTTAATTTGTTGATTTTAGCTAGTGAATTGACCAGGCTAAGTGAAAAGATCAAACGTGTGTCGTAAAGAAAAATATAACGAATAAAAATTGGATTGTGTAATTTATTTTTCTAAAGCGTATTTACGCTCTTTTGTAAAAAAAAATTTATATTTAAAGATTTGTGCGGCGATTGAAGAGAAAAGAAATTCGAAGAAGAAGAATTAAAGAGGAAAATGGTTGAGATGTTTTGCGATGAAAATTATAAAAATCTAGTTGAGGGTTCATTGTATTGATACTGAATTGTATAGGAGACATAGTTACAAAAATCAGAACAAGTATGATATTATAGAAGTTAGGACTAGACAAATTATCTAAAATCCGAAAACCGAACTGGATTTGAACCGATTAATCGGATCCGAACCGAACCGATCACTTCTCAAAACTCGAACAGTTTCAATTTAAAATTATTTCGGGTACTTGAACCGAACCGGAACCCACGCGGGAACCGACCCGAATTAATAAATATCTTTGTAAATTTATAATAAAATATTAAAATTTCTATTACTTTATTGATTTTTCGGGTAATTCACTTTTTCGGGTATTTGGTTCGGTTTTTCGGGTTATTCGGATTTTTGGGTAATTTCGGGTTTTTCCGGTTTTGGATCCATTCTGGATCCACTTAAAAGTTTAAAAACTGATCTGAACCCAAATATATCTGAACCGAACCGATCCGAAATTCACCCGGATCCAATTCGGTGCCTAAACATCTCTACCCGAATAATTCGAAACCCGAATATTTTGAAACTCGAATAATCCGATGTCCAACCCTAATACAAATGATATCAAAACAAAATGTAATAGAATCTATGGATATTCTATCAAAGGTTATTTAGTATGTATTAGTATTACACAATCTTAAACAATGACAATAATTATTTGAAAAAAGACTAATTAATCTATAAAAGAAGTGCTTATTTTGTGGATATGACCCCAAAAAAAACATTTTATGTGGAATATACGGAGTATATTATTTTTGACTTATATAGTTTTTAAATGAACCTTTAATAATCAGGCAACACGTGTCCTTTCCAGCACAAGACTGCGTATGGAGTTATGTAAGATAACTATAAAAAAACCTTAAAACAAACTTCCATGAATCATGGAGCTATAATTACTTGGAGACACAACTAGTTAGCTTATGTTCTTTCTTCTTCTTGTTCTTTAAAGTCTCTCTCTCTCTCTATCTCTCCCTTTCATTTACTTTCTCTCTATATTATATGATAATTAGTAAGAAAACAATATAAAGCCTTAACACTAATGTTTTCAAATAAGCAACAAGAAGGGTACTATGCTTCATCAACAACAATGGAGTTTCCATGGTTGTCTCAATTTGAATCTTTATCTCCTACTCTCTTTTCGTGTTTCGCGGAATCAATTGAATCCAAGATTGATCTTCATAATCATTCTACAAGTGTTAGTCACACTATTGGTACTAACAGTAACAGTAATAATGGTCTAGAGGATGAACAAGAAGATGGATCAGAAACAGTTTTGGAGAAGAAACTAAGACACAACGCAGGAGAACGTGATCGACGTAGAAAGCTTAATGCCTTGTACTCCTCACTTCATGCTCTCTTGCCTCCTGATCCTAAGGTTTGTGCTTGAAATAAATTGTTTATAACTTATGACATAAATAAGAAAAAATCAATCAAGATTAGGTTTACTTTTTGATAAAAGATTTTAAAATACCACTTATGTTCTAATAAAGTCAATGCAAAAAGAGCCGGCTCAAACTTTGTTTTGGCCACATTGAATTTGATATTTTATTATACTATCGAGAAAATTTGACCTTTTTATTATACTACCGAAATTTAATATTCTTAGTCTGGTATTATTTGTTCACCTCATGGTTTGATGCTTAAATATTTTTATTGTTTTTTAAATCTCACACAATTATCAATTGTCCATTTGTTTTTCATTTTGGATCTTTTAGAAACTTCAAGCTCCTAGTAGGTTTGGTACTAAACTTTCATTTTAACTAATGAATATGTACATTCTATATATAAAAAATATGGAGGGTTGTATTTTAGTTATTTATGTTCTATAATAAAATTTTAGTTCTCATATTTATTTCAGCGGATTGTAAAGGTTTTCTTTGTATAATACAAATAATAAAATTCAAACAAAAAAGAATTCTAGATTATTAACATTTTCATGTTTTTAATTGAAAAGCTGTACTTTTAAAATAGATTTGAATAATCTAATTTCGACCCGAGGCTTCATATTTCTAATAAGAGTGTGTAATGTCATTGTCAACGTTTGTTCTCAGAAATAGTGTCGTTTTACACTTTTCATTTTTTTACAAAGAGCTGTTTTCAATATAATTTTGTACATTTTCTTTTTCATCCTTTAAATAACAAAAAATCATTTAAAATTAATTAACTGCATATTAAATAAGAGCTTTTTTAGCATATTAATTTTTTTTAATTTGCGTGGAATGTATAGATACTCTTTGTGAAATAGAGTATATACTAAAGAGATTATTTAAAGAAAATCTTCTTTTTATCTCAGGGAAAACTAAGCATTCCAAAGACGGTAGACAGAGTGGTGAAATACATACAAGAGCAGAAGCAAGAGCTTAAACGTTTGTCTCATAAGAAAGATCATCTTTTGAAGAAGATGAACTCAATAGATTCTTCTTCTCAACAGATCACAACAAATTGGCTTACTGACACGGAAATTGCTGTTCAAATTACTACCTCGACGCGGACATCAATCTCTGACATGTTGCTTAGGTTAGAAGAACACGAGATTAATGTCATTACTGTCTCTTCTTCAGTTTCTTCCCCTACAAGGATCTTCTACACTCTACATCTTCAGGTATACTTGTCCTATAAGAAATACTTCCTTTTTTTTGCAATTTTACCTCGGTATGCTGAAACTACATATTAATCAACCAAATGAAATTTAACCCGCAAGATAACTCTCCGTTTTGTTATTAAATTTGTTAGATTTTTTGTAATTGTCGATTGGATTTAAAATTTCAATCTGGAATTGAGTTTAATTGCTACTAGATTTTAATATTAGAGTTATTAGTCGCTAAATTAAAATATAAAAAGTTATATTGCGGGTTAAATTTCACTTTGTGAGTTGGAGATTTTAGTATTAGAGTTATTAGCCGCTAAATTAAAATATAAAAAAGTTATATTGCAGGTTAAAGTTATATGGAGGATAAATTGTAAAAAGAGTTATGATGGAGATTTTTTTTTTCCAGAAAATCTTTTTTTTTTTTGTTACTTGAAACTAAAAAAAAGCAAGAGATTCTAAAATGTTTATATCTTTTTCGTATTTTTTTTTGTTTCCTTGTTATGTTGTTTAGATGAAAGAAGATTGTAGAGTGAGACCAGAAGAACTCAATGGTTTGCTCTTGGGATTACGCGAATCATCATAATGAATGTGAAACTTATTGGTTTAATATTAGACATTTATCAAAATTTTGAAGTGTAATCTTCTGTATAACATTTTTTTTCTTATTGTTATATTAACGATTATTTGACTTGGAAACTTTATTCAATAAAGAGGAATATGCAAATTGTTTATGGCAATTATTCTTTTGTACAATATTTTAAGGTAGATTTACGGAAATTAAGAAATTACAAATTTTATACAATTTACTCGTTCCGTTTTACAAAAAGTGTTGTTTTACATTTTCGAAACAAATTTATAAGCGAAATTCCGGTTCAAACCTCTTTGTTTTAATGTATTAATTGAAAAGAATTTTTTTCAGTATTAATGAAGGCATGTAAGACTTTTAACAATTTTCTTAATATGTGTGAGAAAATGTTAGAATAACACTTTTTACGAATCTGAGGGAATAACTTATTTACATAAACACATCATTAACCAAAATTAATTCAACAATTAAATAATAAACAGTTAAAAATAGCCAGGTGCACAAAAAAAACGGTTAAAAACAACCAAATAACTTAAAAATTTTACCGAATCTTGAAAACCTCACTTATGCTAAAATGAAAATTTTCTCTAATATTCATTTAAAGCAAGTATTAAAAATAACAATCTAGAACAAAACTAATTTTTTAGCATTTTTAAATTTTGTGTTTAGTTTTATTAAGATTTGTGATGCTATTTTTGGAACTAAAAATTATTTCTATGATTAATTTTGACAATTGTACATGTATATAATATATGCATATTTCACTTAATGGGCTTTCATTTGAAAAATTGGGCCTTAAGTCATTTGTATTTTGTCCATCTTTATGTGTAGCAGAAGAAAAAAGAAAGACCTCTTTGAGTTTTCAATGATCTCCTTATCTTCTTCAATGGCTTCTCGTCTTTGTATCCTCCTCTCAAATTCTCTCTCTCTCCTTCTCTTCTTCACCATTACACCTTTAAATATTACAAATTTTTGGTGTTTTGCGTTTATTATATTAAAATTTATACTTACTTAAACATACAACATTTTTATGTTCTTAATCAAAAGTCATTTCTAAATTGTGAAAGCAGAAAATATAAAATTGAAATTATATTGTACTAGGGTTCACAACAAATATGTGAAATATTTTGGGTATAATTAAGTAATGCTTTACAAAAACATGATTAATTTTAATTAATACATTATAATCACTTCTAAACTCAAACGTGTATGATTGATGAGTGGTCAGATTACGCGACGGAGCTTAAATAGTTCGACAGAGAAAATATTTTGTTTCTGCATTTCATTATCTTATACTTTTGATGGAGATTAAATTTCAATGCAAACACTTTAGTACGTTTAATTAGCAAAATAGTATCATTTTGCTTTTTTTGTTGGTTATTTTATTCCGGTGTAACTTGTCACACTATTTCATATTTGAATAATGGAATAATTTTTTGGTATAAAAAAAACTCAAAGGTAAAATAATTCAAGAACATTTACCAATATTTTTTAACGTATATATTAATTTTAAGATTCGTTAAGTAGGTTTCCCATTTATTTTTATGCATAGGATATTTCCTGCCTTGTCATAACGTGCTAACCATCATCAAGCTAATATTCTTTTGTCACATGCATTTAGTTTTTAGTAACTTTTTCTTATATCAAAACAATCATGACTGATTTAATAATTAGTGAAATCGACTAATTTTTACTGAAAAGTAGATAAATTAACTAAACAAACCACAATTATGTAACATAAAATGTTTTCCTTTATTAGTTATAGAATTTTTTTTACAACATTTTATTATGTTGATCTATAATTCATATGGGTGAATTTTAGCAATGCTCAAAAATATTCATATTTAAATTTTAGGATGCTAAAAAAAAATTAATATAATAATAGAGGTAGATTATAATTTTACCTCAATCCATAAACAAAAAAAGGATGGACAAAAAGGTAAAATAAAGTTGGGAAGGTTTTAAAATTTAATTAAAAATTTTTAAACATCAATTGTAATTACCCAATTCATATTCGAATATGAAGTTAAGAAAATAAAAGGTTGTGGGTTCTCAGATTAAAGAAGAGATTTTGGGTTTGGTATGTGTTGGGATAAGTCGGCTCGACAAATTCGAATATCTTACATGGTCTGATCATATATTAGAAAAATTAAAGAACCAAAGATTCTGAATTTTTTGGTCAACAAAAAAAATTTAAAGGTTTTAGCATTTTCTCATTTTCATAATTTTGAGAATATTAATAATTTGAAATGTCAACGTAGGCTAGACCCTAGTTAATTAAGTCAAGCCTTTATTTTATTTTTTGAGATAATACTTTTATTATATGCTTAACTTCTTTTAAAATACAATTGTAAAACATTTTAGGGTTTTGTGTTTTGTGTTGATGATGTGTACATGAAGTTGTGGATCTTCGTTACTCACCTCACGGCTGACACGTGCCATTGACTAAGAGCTTGTGTCTCTGTGAACATTTTACATTAAGTGGAATCTTCTTAACATTGAGATATGTTTTTAACCGGAAAAGGAAACATGAAACTATATAAATAAATAAACTATTTTTGATTAGTAACTTTCTTGGGTTGGTTTGTTAATGGTTAAAAAGACTTCGACATCATATTGAGGATTTAAATTTTAGAGTGATCAATTAAAAGTTTCTTATGAAACATGTTGTAGTTTTGGAATATATATA